>JABUQX010066639.1:0-10000 GCA_015478945.1 Trachelipus rathkii | reverse complement strand
TTCTTGGTCATAAACAGTAGTGATATAATATTAGACGTGGGTTATAGGTTATAAATATTATGTATAAATTTCACATGTTTCAGATTACAGTTCTATTAGTATAGATATAGTTTGGGCTCTAGGTAATTTAGTCGAGCATGTATTTAAGTGTATAGTAAGATTCATTATTATGATAAAACCGTAAATAAATATTTACAATTCGATAGTAGTTGATAAATAAGCGTAGTGTCAAAAAGCCTTCAACTTTATATTAGCATATTATTGTGTAAATATATTAAACGAAATAAGAAAATACTTATATTTGTGTAATTAAAATTAAATTGTAATTTAATATAATCTTCAATTGTGCGCTCTAGATCTCAGTATTTAGATACATAAAATACAATTAGAATAAAGTCTATAAATGGGCATGAAGTATGGTATACAATAACTTCCACTAACTTAGGACAGACTGTAAAACTGTGCTTGGTGTTGAGTATTATAAGGTAATTGACAGTAACTGCATTATATGGCACAATTCCGTAAAAATATATTATACAAATTTTTGTCAATAGACTAAAACTTGAAGTGATGAATTACAACTGCTCTTATTTTATCTCAAGTGGTTTGTATAGTGTTAATACATAGCATCATTGATTAGAGAACTCACATAATTAAACTATATGTGGATTTAATATATAGTGTATCACCGTACATTCTACACAGACAATAACTTAAAAATACATAATAAATTGATGTCATGGACTTATCTTTCAGATAATAGTAAATTGGTAGCAATAATTAGCAGATTAATGAAAGGTAAGTAATATTTTCAATAGAACATGCAAATAAACTTTGAATCTATCCATCTTCTGCACAAATCGTACAATATTTACAAACATTTCTGATGTAGGTGATTATAACGTCTGTAATGTACAAGCTTATTATATATTGTTTTAAATAGTGTTAAATGTTACGCAATATAGAGAGTTTTAATTATTATGTTTTAATATGTTAGAGTATATTCGAGTTAGATCAGTTTTAGATAATAATTTCGGTCTCCTAACATAAACGGTACTTTAATTTAGGTAGGATATTGTTTAAGTGGTATCTCCTTTGACACAACCGTAAAAATTTTAATGCAATTTAATGATCCAGAACACTAGCTCATAGTCATTGTCTTATTAATTACTTGTTATTTTTTAAATTGTGTTAATATGACAAGAATCTAAATTTGTTAGTTTTATTGAGGGGTGTCATTGTTATTCCTTCTTTAAAGGGTTTGTCAGATTATAAATAATTTAGGTGCATACTCTACACTAAGAATTAGATCTTATTAGCAGGATTGTTTGAATGTTAATCTCCTTTGCACTCAACTACATATACATTTACACATCTTATTTAGTGATAAAGCCGTAGTCAAATGCTCAAATTGAACTATTTACTCTGTGCTTGAAAATGATTTGTTAATAGAGAAAATACTAAACTTCTGTTTATATATTATTTAGGTACATTTATCAGAGGAAAAGACTTTAAGATTCTTTACACATATGTTGATTGGGGGTAGATATATATACTGTTGGGATGCACTAGGTAATTATGGTAAAACAGGTGGTTTTTAAGGTATCTTTCTTTGGAATCACAATAAGATTAGTTGCTTATTTGAACGTGATCAACACCGCTCGTAAGTCAAACTTGCTGCCGTTATTTATATTGTTTTTTCTGTGTAAGGATGCTAAGAGAAATCTCAAATATTTCGTTATAACATATGCTAATGGTATCCACAATTTGTTAGTGACTCTCGAATTAGATAATAACTGTTTGGGCTCGCGTAGGTAATTTAGGCAGGTGTTGAGGTATCTTCTTTGGCATAGCTGGTTAAAAATATTTACATTTGAGAGTAGTAAATGAATAAAACGCGTGAAAATAAGTGCAAAGCTGTTCTATAAACTTTGTATTCAAACCTAAAACATGCTTATCCCCAAAGCATATGTGGTAATAGCACAAAAGAAATGAGCAGTTACCAGGAAAGTTTTGAGTTGAGAGTTATGATAATGTATCTGCACTAGTGTCATGAGGGGGTTGTAGTGTTGGAAGAGTCGTGGTAGGTTTCAAGCATAATAATTTGGGCTCTCATGTGTAATTCTGTAATACCGCTCTGTAGGAATGATGTTTGAAAGATTATCGATACAGTATCACTGGCCACTATTCGAACCGTTATAAACTACGTTTTGAACAGATATTATCGTCGTATATTTTCCTGAATAGTATCGGTAGTCAATACTTATTTAATATTTTTTTAAAATTGTGCCTTTTTAATTGATGTAATGGGACAAAGAAATTAATTTTGTCTATGAGTTAGAATATTTAGATGTTGAAAATATGCACATGTTAGATCTCGGTTTTTCCGATATATCATAACATTCATGTGAGGCTCCGTGGTAATATATTGAGGCAAGTGTTACCTGAGGTATCTTCTTTTTGAGCACCAACCGTAAAAATTGATCAATTACAATATATTACTGTAGTTCGATAAAGCGATAGATGTTAGTCAAGCTTATTTTATTGTTATATAATGTGTATATATGAAATAACTAAAATTATCAAATTTTATGTTATATATAATATTATTTTGACTATTCAATAATCAGTTAGATCTTTTTCAGAATATCAATTTACGGCTCCTAGTTTATATATATTTAGACGCAAGGCTTGTTCTTCTCATATAGAGAGTATAATCCTTTGCAAACAATTCCGTAAACACAATAATTTAGAATTCTGGGAAAATGTAAGTGATAAAGTGCGGTTAGTCTACAAAGCTTAAATTTTTATATATCTATTTAATTGTTGTATTGGCTATGAAGGTATTAGCCATCCAGAAAATCTAAATATTGTTATAATTTTTATTCACATTTTATTACTAGAAATGGGTATTTCCCAGATTACATTAATATGTAGAGAGTGACTCTAGGTATTTTTGGGAGCGCAGTGAATTGTTTTTTTGAGGTCGAGTATTATATCCTTTGGACAAGATTCTTCCGTTATATCAATGACATTTTACAATTTAATGTAGTGATAAATGAGTATCTCTTAACAATGCTATATTACTATGATGTTTTGAAGAAATGCAAAATGTTCTGCAAAGAATCTATTCTATGATATAAATTATTGATATTAATTCAATTGTTAGAGGCTATAATACATCGATAGTTTCTAAGATAATAATTTTGGAGACCTAGGTATTCTATCACACTTAAGGCAGTGTGTTATAAGGTACCGTCCTTTTGCACATCCATTAAATAAATTTACACTAGATTTAATTTATGTATAATGAAGACATTCCACCTGGTTAAAGCGTAGTCAATGCTTATAATGTATATTGATTATATATTATAGTCACTGTCAAATAATATATATACTGTCGTAATTTATTTTAAAACACCAAACTAAATTTTGTCATATATATGTATTCATGTTATGCAACTGAATTTCAATTAATACAAAACGTGACATCTGGTCTTCTTGAGATATTAATTTTTATGCTCTCCTAGTAATTTTAGGCAGTGTGTATTTGAGGTATCTCTTTGTACACATACCGTAAATATGTTAACACTCAAATCTCATGAGTGCTCAGTTGAAAAGAAAACGTTGTAGATCAAGCTTAATGTTATAATTCGTTTTAGGTGTGTAATTAGCAAAGATAATTCTTTTAATTTGTTTTTAATATGCTCATATTCATTGTATTGTAAAATTCGGTATTCAGCTAAATACATTCTGGGCTAAAGGTTCATTAATAGGCAAGGATGTTTGAAGGTATTTTATTTTGCACAACGTAATATTTTACAATTATAAAATGATAGTTCGATTGAGAAGCGTAAGTCAAGCTTATTTATATTGCTTAGGTGTAAAATTAACAATAAGTACTAAATGTACAGAAAAATATCATATCTGTCAACACCTACTTATAGAGTATAATGGAAATTTACATTACGTGGCGCGTCCTTAGGTGGAGAGTGTTTAGGGTCAGTGTTTTCGTATCTTCCCTTGCAAATGCTGAGATTAGATAAATGTGTACACATTTATTTGTATAGAGTCGATTAAACTGTGTAGATATGTTATATTGATTAGTAATTTGAATAGCCAAATATGTGGTGTAATTAATATTATCTTTGATAAACAGAAATCGTGGTGAGAAAATTCTACGCAGAAGGCATAATACTAAATTTCATGACGTTATACTACTTATATTGGTACTAGATGTTCATGTTCTAGTGTCTCGTGAGATTGCTAGATATCTATTTTTGGTCTTCCACTAGGTTTATTTTAGGTTCAGATATGTTTGAGTAATCTTTACTTGGCTAAAACCTGTAAAAATATTTACAATTTGAATATTCATTAATAAATCGTCGTCAAGTTATTTATATTGTTTTAATGTGTAATAGAAAGAAATCTAACCTTATGGCAGGAAAACGATTTAGTATTTTATTTATATTTAGTCAATAATCTAAGTTGTTAGTAATTGGGTTTTCAGAAATAAAACTCAAATGTCTTCACTTAAACTTTATGGAATAATTTCGAATTTTTTGATCACAGTGGGTGGTTGTTAGTGTTGTGAAGCCTCAGGTCGAATTTTTGGCAGTGATCTCAATCATGTAGTATTGCATAAACGGTAGTTTAAAGCCTAAATTTATATTGGTTAAATATTTAATTTCAGGAAATAATAATAATATTTGTGATTATATAATTAGTGTAGTGGAATTTAAAATTGCATGATATAGATAATAGAGTCTTCAATAGATATATTTGGTTCGACTGCTAGGTAATGCGAGTCAGGTGGTCTTGACCGGTTATCTCATCCCCTTTGCACAAATATGAGTATATATAATAAAAATTACAGCCATTTTTTGTAGTGATACGAAAAGCGTACGATTCTTGGATGAAAATATAAGTTGCCTTTACTTATAAATATAAAGGTTTGAATGTATTTATTTATTAAATTTCAAAGATAAGAGATTATAATATTGATTCATATTTCTATAGTAGTATTCTCGTATATTAGTATATAATATCCTTGCGTCGTCTCGCATATAGAGGTACTTATATGTTCAGGTACATTGATTGTTTAGGTAGCGTATATCCTTTGACACACCCTCGGTTAAATACCATTGGAATAGTACATTAATTTGGTATTGTAAATAAGTTGTGTATCAGAATTATCCGTGCTCTGTCAGTACATTTAAGCTTTAATTTTATTAATTTCATGCTTTATTTTGTTTGCATAATTCTCAGTCCAAAGTAATCTATATATATATTATCACGTGTCATGTTAATTATGACTGATTAAATTTCCAATAAAGTTCAGTAATCAAGTTTTAGCATAAAATTAATATTATGGAGCTCCTTAGGTAATTTTAGGGCAGGGTATAAATATGATATTTAGGTATCTTCCTTTAGGACCACAACGAAAATATTTAACAAATATATAAAACATTTTATTTGTATAATTCCGTAGTCAACGCGTTATTTTATTCAAATATATTTATCGATTGTAATTATTAAGCATACTAATGAACTCTAGATTTGTTATATTAAAATAACTGTATTCATGTATAAAGAAATAATAATTCACGGTTTCAGTAAATAGTTTGGGCTAATAGGTAAATTAAGCCAAATGTATTTCTAATAATAATGGTAATACTTTCTCTGAAATACCTGTAAAAATATTTTAACAACTTGAATGTAGTGATTAAAAGTCGTATGTCAAGCTTATTTAATATTGTTTTACGTGTAATAACAAAATTATAATCTATATTTGTTTATTAAATAATTGATTTTTCATGTTAATTATTAAGGGATAGTTTTAAAGATTAATAAAAATTTTGGATCTACTCATAAGGTTAATTTTAGTCAGGTGTTTAGGTTATCTCTTTTGAGAAAATCGTAATAAATGTTTACAAATTTTGAATGAGTATTTTAAAAACATGTATAGTGCTCTTATTATATATTGTATATTTTATGAAAAAAATATAGTATTAACAATAGAAATCTAAAAAATAATGTTAATATAACATTATGTATATTCACCACCCAATTCAATTCGACTAATCGTAAATAGGATTTCCAGTATTCTAGTAAACTCAGAATATTTTCAGATCATCGCTCACTCCTTCTTAGGTATTATAATTTAATGGTAGGATATACTGTTGTGGGCTATTAGGATCACTTCAGATCGTTGTCAGTGGGGGCACTACAACCCGTTAAAATATATTACGAGAGATGTTTATTGAACTGAGATAAAGTTGATAATAATGTGACTGGTAAATGCCCGAATTTCACTAGTCAAATAGCATCTTATATTTTATGTATCTCAAGGTTATAAGCAAACTTATCACAGGAATATCCTGATGACCTATGTGTATATGAGTTGGCGAACCAATATAAGGATAATCTATAAAAATTTGTTAATATTTAAAAAGAATAGGAAAACTACATTCAAATCGTTAAAGATACATACGGTTTCAAGTAATTAATTAAATTTGGTGCTCATACAGGTATATATAGATAATATAATAGAGTAAAGAATGGAGAAGAATACAAACTTTTCTCTCATAGAGGTGTCCCATAAGTGTACCACTATATATATGGGAGTAAGGAAGCATAACTAGCACATCACTGCCTCTATCAATAATTATACTAAATGAATTTTGAGATAAATAATCAGCGATATATTTGAAGTGTAAATCACCTCAATTTACGCCTTACATTGCTAGAAATCGTTAATAACAAAATGAAACCGTTTTTGTATTTGAAATAGAATTATTGGTTTTAATATATATATTTATGAATTGTAAGTAAGAATTAAGAATCTAAAATTAAAATATCTAGAATCCGAATTATTAATATAGGGGTGTATTTCTTAATATATTATACTAAGATGAACGTATAGATAATAGAACTATAATGGAATTAACTCAATAAAAATCATGCCTTTAATATTAATTTATAATAATTGAGAGTTATATATAATAGACTCAAATGACAGATTGAAATATTTAGAGTGTATTGAAATTAATATATTCACTTTTTGTCGATATTTTTCCATTCTTCTTCTAATTCAAATTAATCATAAACATTTTGAATTATTATATACTTATTATTCTATAATTTTCATTTTCAACGTGAAATAATTAACTTGATTATTATTATATTATCTATTATATAATTTAATTATTTATTGATTATTATTATTATTATTATTAATATTATAGTCTTATTTTATTCAATAAAATATTAACATTAAATTGTGTACTCTAAATACTACTATTAAATGTATGCTAATTAGGAATCTATACTTTAAAGCAATAGTTCAAAAATATTTTTCTTTAATTAATAAGTTTTCATTATGTTTTAAATATTGTTATTTATTATTTAGAGCTAATCTAGTACAAAACAATATTACCAAATAATAAAGATTAAAAATACACATTTTAAATTATATTAAAATATTCTCCAGTTTCGATACTGTTGAAGAATATATTTTCCACAGATTAATTCATTATGTTACTCGACGGATTCGTGTCCTATTTAATTTGCGCGAATACGTTGACTTACTTTTTCTCAAGTTAGTTTTCAATTATCTATGAATCCATTGCGGACTTTTTCTCTTAAAAGAATCAGTAAAAATCAGTTTATCTAGAGGAAACTTAAATAATTGTCACTCTTTATATTTGGTATTTATAATGTTAATTATTTTAATAATTTTTTATGCTCAATCTAAAAAAACATATATTATTATTTTTATCATTATCATTTAATGTGCTTTATTGCCTATTGCTATATTGGCGTTATTGGGTAGTGGTTTTGAGTGACTATGAGGTAGTCTTTAATTGAGGATATAGCGCGTTGTGTAGGTTACGACTATTGATTAGGTCGTGCGTAGGATTCAATGACTGTATCTATATTGCAGTGGGGTGGTTAGTGTAATTAGTAGGCAGCAGGATAAGGTGGATCTTGTGTTCTTCCGGGTTATTATGTTATTTTTAATTATC
Organism: Trachelipus rathkii; assembly: GCA_015478945.1. NCBI lineage: Eukaryota > Metazoa > Arthropoda > Malacostraca > Isopoda > Trachelipodidae > Trachelipus > Trachelipus rathkii. Next base: position 1,973 of record JABUQX010066639.1, on the reverse strand, counting down.
TATTATAATTACTGATTATTATTGATTTTTTATTATTATTTGTTTGAAATTTTTTATTAATTATTAATTGTATATTCCTTATTATTACATTAGATTAGATTATAGCTAGTTAGTAGTTGAAGTAGCTGATTAGCTTAAAGTCATTAGTTGAATCCTAATCTGTATTAAAATTAGAAATAATTTATAGTACGTACGCGTATTTGCGTTCCATATCTAACGCTATTTTTGCAGTGTAAGTAATCACATTAATTGGGTTATTATTAGATTAAATAAAATTTACAATTTTGAAAGATATGGTATGTAGATTTAAAGCGAGTCAATTTCTAGGACAGTAGAGTCTATGTAAGTTCCTAAACCGCATTTAATACAAGTATATTTATATAATTATAACACCATAATTAATAGGGGAAAATTGAAGAGAGTACTTTGCATTAGATCTTTGTTATTATCTAGGGCTATCTCCAGTAGTTCAACTAACACCAAGTATGTTGAATAAATTATTTTAACTTAGAAGTGATATCAAAAATTTATTCTAAAATATAGAAATTGTAGGTAATACTAATGTTTTTTCAAGGTTGAATAGGGGAAATCAGTGATATTAAAATATTGTTTTATATTGTTTAAATATATGTATTATTATATAATATTATTCATAATATTTGTTATTTAATATATTAATATTCATTATATATATATAAAGATTAAGAAATATATCTTCATAATTTATATTCTATCAGTATTTATAAATATTATATTATTATTTTCTATATATAATATTAACTATGCTCTACTTTATAACTTTTTATAATATATATAATTATAATTACAAGTATATTATTTATTTAATATATATAGTATATATATATTTTATATATGCTCTCTCTCTCTCAATATAACTGAAGATTATATATCTAAAATAAATTTAAGAGGTAATGACTTATATATATTTTGGCATTAAGTAGATTTGGCAGAAGCTTATGTTAAAAAGAAATATTATATTTATAATACATTCTTTTTATATATATATATAATAGAAATTATAATATATTAATTAACATGAAGGCATTAAAGTAAATTAATATTCAAGAAAGTAATTTGATATATTTTTATTCAATTATTAAAAGTATTTCTACATTTGAATATTTTATAATATTATATATTATTATATATATATTTATAATATAATTTTATATATATTTTATATTTATATATATATATTATATTATATATTATTATATATATATTAGTATTTATAATATTATTATAATATTATATTATTAATATTAATATATATATATATAATATATATTTATATTTATTATATATATAATATATACTATTATAATATTATATATATATATATATAATATATATATCAACTAAAATAAATATATTCAAATAATGTGGTATATATATAAATTTATTTTTCTACTATAATAATAATGTATATATATTTATATATTAAGGAATAAGGTACTATATATTATATTTTATTATATATATATATACTATTTCAAATACTATCTTACCTATTACTGGTCAAGTAGGAGTTATACAAATTATTATATACTATTTATATATATATACTTATATAATTAATTTTAATCAATATATATATTACTTATTATATAATAATTATAATAATATATATATATTCAAATATTATATATATTATAGTATATTATATATCTTTTAATTTAGTATATATATATATATATATATATTATATTATATATAATATATTATATTATATATATAATTATATATAGTATAATTATATATATTATATATATATATATAATATTTATTATATTATATTTTTACAGTTGTACACACAGGGGCAGAGCCATATTCAGGGAGGGTGTGTTCACGCTAAATTTCATCGCTGGGTAAATTACGCAAGATGGCACGACGCAAGGCTTTAGGTGAGGAGGATTTAATTCAGGAGGAAAACACATGATGGTATTGAGTTC
>JABUQX010066638.1:20000-31089 GCA_015478945.1 Trachelipus rathkii | reverse complement strand
GGTCGCATTGATCCTATTGAGGAGGGTTTTATCGAGTCTGCGAGATTTTTGATTCCTATGTCCGCATTACATCCTTCGGGGCGGCCTTACTGTCACACTAGAAGAATTTCACACCGCTCCGCTTGACTGCTCGAGCCCGCCCGCCGGAGCAGGTGGGCCTCTGTCTGGATGGAGCTTCTGAAGTCGGGAGTGAGCCTTGGAGAGCTGAGCAATCATGGAGCCAGATTGCCAGCATTTGAGGGCTAGCCCTCAGGGTGCAAAAGTTGTTACGGCCATCCCCATAATAGTTCTGGGGGTCCTAAATGGGCTGAGTCGTCTGAAAGCGAGCATGAGAGCAAGTGTGAGAGTTTGCCTGGGGAGCATATGAATGATTTGCCTGGGGAGTATATGAATGATTCCTATGGGGAACCGGAGGGGCTTGCTATCATCCCGAAGCCGGAGAAGTCTGATATTCTGGAGCCGGAGGTGAGAAACCAACGGCCGCATACGAGATCCAGGGGGGCGGTAGCGGAATTATCCAATACCATGGCTGTGCCTCTGGAATATCAGCGCCGAAGGCCAAGTAGCATAGCTAAACAATTAATCACAAAATAAACTCTTAACTATCTATTGATAAAAGTAATTGAATTTTTTTTACAAATTGTTAGTGCGAAAAAACGTAATGTTAGCATCGTAAAAATAAAGAAGGAAAAATAAATAAATTACACTTTGAGAAAAATAATTAAAAATGTAAAAAGCATGTTATTTAACATAATCGTACTGTGAGAGAAGTAATGTTAAAAATTAATTAAAGCATAAATCTGCGTCACAAAAGCAACAAAGCAGAGAGAATCTCGTGGTATATATCATGATGCAGCCGTGCTTTCCGAAAAGCGTCGAATAGCGAACGTAGAATGATAACATGATGAATTCCGATTTACTAATTGCCTTACAGGTCCTTATTTTTTCATTTTATTGTTCATTATGATATATAACCATTGCTTTGTTCTAAGAGATATATTTTTATTTGCAGATGAAGAACATTCTGGTCATCGGAGATTCCGAGGTTGACTCGCTATGGATGTAATCACACAAGAATGGTGTAATATGCACCGTGTCCTAAGTAAAAGAATTTTTTTTATATTTTGTAATACAGATTTAATATGAATTAATGACTAAATTTCTTAAATGTTTTCACGATGTTACATGTCAAGATCATGTCCTACGTTTTTATACAATTAATAACCTATATCTGTAAAATATTTGTGTAACGAGCAATGTTGTAAGCTCTTAATTGTATAGTTATTTTTTCTATGATTGTATTGGTATTTTTGTATGCTAACATGACAAATATGTAGGTATTATGTTGTCTTCTTGCGCTTATTGGGGTAGCTGGCAATGTATATGAATCAATTAGCATCTTTTTCCTGGTTTGTTGAGAAAATGGGCCATTTTCTGGTGGGGGATAATGTAATGGGCCCGCTGCCATTGCATTCTTTTTCCCCTTTCCAGGTGATGAGCCCATCTCAAGTGGGAGTGCGGAAGATTGAAGATGTGCACGCGAGACAGGGAAGACTAGGAGAGGAGATCGCATGCAATTCTGGGGTCAAACTTAATTAGTAATACAAGCTAAGTAATGGGTATATATATATATATATATATATATATTAAAATATGCATGCCCACATTTTATTTTTTGATTATTTATTACCACCTGTCCTTTCCAGGTAGGTAATTAAAACTGACAGAGTAAGGGAGATAATAAAAGTTGGAATTCTGTCAGTATAAAGGAATTTTCTTATGAAGAGGTAGCTGTTTATTATGCTACTTGATTTTGCTACATTGTGAAGGTAGTAGCTATTCTACTACGATTATTTTCAAATCAAAGAACAATTTGTTAAAGCTTCCCCACATTAGGGTACGTGCCTAGTTGTTACACACTGATTTTTGAAATTCTTGAGCAATAGTCTTTTAAAGTTCTTTACTAGTTTAATAGTTGCACATGATCTCTGATAATCATGTTTTCTGCAGGGAACAAATCTGGGAGCTGCTTGATTATAGCGCTATATCCGAATCTAAATTGAAATCGGCCCACAACTTGGAAGCGGGCCAATTTATTCTGTGGCCAGGATCTGTGTCACATTATCACCTCCTGGTCCTTACTTGCCCATGCTCCGGTCTAAAGCCACACTGACTGGCAGGATTCTTGACCATTACTGATTAAGCAGCTCCGACGTATATTCTGCTGTCTACGCGACGCATGCTCCACCAGAGGGTCACTTTATTACTATGGACTAAGTTATGTCACCGTTTTGTAGTATAGTTAACCTGTATGCGTAAATACGTTCAACCATAATAATTCTCTTCATTAGCATTTTGGCTTACGAAAGATTTCATTGTTCAGCGCTTGAAAGAATTGTTCAGCATCATTGTTAGCCAAGAAAGATTACTTTGTTATAAGTACACACATATGTATATGGGGGTATTTTGAGTGCATGCTCAGGGTTGACTTTTATATATATATTTTAATATTATACATAGTCTGTTTCTTTTAGTTATAATAATTTTGGGATTCTGATATTTTTTTTTTTTAAGTTGAATATTCCTATAGTTACACTCGTGTGTTTTGACATTATTAACCCGATAATTTGCAAATTATTCTGCCATTCTTGGTCATCTTCGCTAGAACACGTTGATATTTATATAAGTCTAGTGATCGCTCTTGTAGCACTATTTTGCTACCTCTGCGATCTCGTCAGCGTTGATTGACCGCTGTAATTGTATGAAGTGTCTTATTGACTCGTCCATTTATATATTCTGACACTTGCAAGTGTCTCTGATTTAAGTAATTTAATAAATTTGCACTCGAATTGACTATCAGTCGCCTAATAATAATAATAATATTATATTATAATAATAATAAGATAAAGCTGAACAAATCTGGGTTATCGCAAATGATTATATATAACATTTTTCCAAGTGGGTGGAGGCTTAAAAATAGTAAAAAAATAATAACTTGGATTATATATACTTATATATATTATACTGATATATATATATAATATATTAATAATATATTTAGAATATATATATATTATATATATATAATAATATATATCTATATATATATATATATTTATTATGATATTATAATACTATATATATATAATATATTTATAGTTAATAATTATATTATAATTGTAAAAATATTAGTTTAGTTAATAATAATAAAGGTATTTAAAATCTATTAATGAATATTGTAAGAATAAATATAAAAATAAATAAAAATAATAAATAAAAAAGTGTAAATAAATAAATTTTGGCAATAATAATTTATCAGTTTTATACTAAGTTCTATTATCTGTCTGGTATACGATTTAATATATTAACTCTCTTAGCAAAAATATATTCGATCATAATTATCGCCCACTTACTACCCTAAGCCATTTAATATAATATAATTAATATATAATTCTACTATATTGTTATTTATAAATATTAAAATATCATATATTATATATATATATATATATATATATTATATCATAATATATTATAATTATATATATATACTACTAATATTATATATATATATATATAACTATATTAAATCATCTTCTTTGAGTTAGCGTGACTTGCTGCCAGGTAAACGCGGTGGGATTTTACAAAAAATTTCTCATTATATTCCATCTGAGTTGGAAAAATTTTATTATTGTCAGTTTTGAATCTAATCCAGTACTGATTTATTATATCCTCATTATTTATACTTTTACATTTATATGGCTTATTATTATTCCGTTCATAATAAGTTCGATGCATAATTATCCTCTTCTGCCCGCATAGTGAAAACATCTTTACTGCAAGATCTTTAGCCCTCCCTCCCTCCCTACTCCTCATACCTTGTCTTCCCTGTATATTAATGATTCTATCTCGTCATTTCACACAGATAGCAAAATCAGTATGTGATAATATGACTTGTTGATTGCCCCGCAACGTTCGAGAAGCTGTAGCGGTGACAAGTTGGGTACTACATTCATCATTAAATTTGCAAGACGTATATATCATATATAGATGAATTTTGAGTTCTATTCACATACTTCTAATAAAGCAACTGAAAAAATATTAGATGATTTTATTCCTAGTCACTTGCGTAATAATATTCGACTCATTAGATTTTTAGTGAAGTAATGTTCAGTTTAGCTTGGTAGCTACTAATTATATATATATATATATATATCATATTATATAATGTTATATCGTTATTTAGTAAAATTTATATATTTACATATATATTTAATGCTTATTCCTATGAAAACAGGATTATTAAAATATATATATTAATATTAAAATATATATAAAATTTCAGTCTCTTTCTAAAACACAAAATATATTTTTTTGTTGTAATTATATAATATTTTATATTAATTAATTATAGTTTATATTAAATAATAAGATAAACAATATATATTTGACAAAATTAATATATTACAACTAATATATATTAATATTAATTAGATTTATTATAACTTTTATATATATATTTTATATTTAAAAATAAATATAATAAATATAATAAAAAAATAGAATAAAAAAATAAATAGAAATAAAGAATAGATAAAACAAATCAAAAAATAAACAAAAAAATGAATAGCAACATAAAGAAAAAAATAAAATAGATAATAAATAAAAAAAAATAATCAATAAAAAAAAAAACAACAAATAAAAAAAAGAAAAAAAATATACTAAAAAAAAATAGAAAAAAAAAACATTCATCCTGGAGTACCTAAATATGAATGGAAATCAATGAATCAACAGTATCGTATCAATAACTATTTTTCAGAAGTCAGTACACAAGTAATAAATACTAATTAAACACAACAAAATAAAATCTAATATAAAATAACTAAAAATACATAAAAAATAAAAATAACATAAAAAACAAGAATACATCATACTACTAAGAAACAAAAAACAATAACCATGAAACAGAATTAACTAAAAACGAGTTCACGAGAAGTACTTTAGAGCAACATAAATTGAAACAAAAATATAGATAAGAATAAGAAAACCAGGATGGTATTCGTAAGAAAAAAACACAAAAAAAAGAAAAAATTACCAAATAGTATATTTAATATATTACAATGAAAAAAAATAAGAATAGATAAAAAATATGAATAAATGCCAACATGAAAATTAAAAAAAAAAAAAGATTGAAGAAATGATTAACCTTCGAAGTATGAGCAAAAAGCAGAAAAGTACAGATGTCTCATGTAAAGTCCAGAGAACGCGAATAAACGAGAAATTTAAACACAACTCGGAATCAACACAATACTTACCTTCATATACTTCATAGCATATGAACGAGATATCAAAGGAGAATGTGTGTACAACGTCAAATTGGGTAGTTTTACTGCGTAATAGTAGAAAAAGTGGGAACATAGTCTTTTCACAATTCTACTTTTTTACTCATTAAAGCCGCAGGTAAGGCCTATATAATATATAACATACGCATAATATCTAGTACTTTTTATATATCTATATTCTATATAATAAACTATATAATAAAATTGGTTTATTGGCTTAAAATTACTCACTAATACACTAGTACTCGCTACTAATTATAATTTTATTATATAATAATATAATAATCTTATATATATATTAATATATAAATATATATATATTTATATTAAGTATATATCAATACTACTAATATATACATTAACACGGTATATTACATATTACATAAAGGACACGCTCTTTAATTATACCCAGATGTTGCGATGCTTACAGGGTTAGGCCCCTTCCCGCACCGTTCCAAATACGGAAGAACGTCTGATCCAACTAAGGGGTTAAGGTTATAACTCTATTACAAAATTCTTACTTATTTTATAGGTAATAAGATAGCTCGATAAGTAATTCATATATAACAGCATAACTGTAAGGTAGGTGTGGTATTTTATTTAATAACTAAATAATAATTATAATAATATTAATAATTATTAAATAATAATAATAAATAATAAAAACTATAGTTATTTTACTAATATTAATTAAATGTTTTATTAAATTCTTTCATAGTTTCACTGTCTATTACCAACATCTCCACAGCAGTCTTGATCAGAGGCATGACTTCAGCAGTCCTGTCGAGCTGTTTATTTCCTGTTACGGTTGCACCAGGAAGATCTGATCTTTATAGACATATGCCTCAAAACAGTCCCTTGGCGATACGATGTGTCAAGTTAAGCCAACTAGGAGTCACAATTTCTCAGCTCTCGTCATATACCATCTTTCTCGGCTCTATGCACCATGTTCTCTTCTCCTACGACGCCATCTCTCTCGACTCGCTCTCTCTCTCTTCTGCTCTCTTCATCCTACTCTCTCCTCATAGGTCTGTTCTCTTCCGCTCCCTTCACGCTCATCTGCTACTCTCATTCCTCTTCTCAACTTCTATCGCCTATCATCTTCTTCCAATCTCTCTTCGCTCTCCTCCTACCTCTCTCCTACTTCTCTACCTATCATCCTCTCGCTCTTTCCTCCATCTCTCTCCTTCTCCTCGAATATCGAGTATCTATTGCTTCGTTCGATAGGTAACGTATCACTAGTATAGCGTCGTTCCATTTTTCCGAGCTGCTACATGGTCCAAGTCGATATCTCTGAAGAGATTCTCGACATGTAACATAAGCATCAAGTAGTATTGAGCAAGGATCACGATTGAAGAGTTGACATAAAGACACGTATAATAAGATGCATGTCGCGCCTGTAATCTCTCATATCGCATGTCAGTAATGCGAAGCGAACAAACAGTGAGTGATACTCACCTTTCTAATCGCAATACCTTTTGATTTCCTTTTGATAACCCGACGTTCTCGCTCGCAACTTCCTAATATCCCTAAAATTGTCAGGTGCATCGCAATCACTCAGCTCCATTCCATTATATATTTACATCCAATATCCAAGTTTATCAATCCATTATTCAAGTTCCATTCATATCCATATAATATATATCATTATATTAATAATATTAATTATAATTAATATATATAGAATAAGTTATATATAAGTAAATAATATATATATATAGGCGGATATAGTCATATTATATATACTAATACTTAATAGTCGAACATAGGTATGATAATATATATTAGTAAGGTTTTTATAATATATATATATACTAAGTGTAAAAAAGCTAAATGTTTATATAACAGATATGTATATTATATATTAGGCATAAATATATTATAGATTAAATAAATATATTATATAATTATATTAGTATTATATATATTATATAGTTATATAGTATATATAGTAATAATATATAAATATATTATAGTATATATATATTAAGTATGATATTATACATGACTGATTTAGAAAAGCCATTTCACCTTTTCATTTATGTAAAGGTTCTCTCGTTGGTGAACTCTCAATGTGGTTCTGTACAATTTTGTAAGTCGGAACTTCAAATGCTGTTCCATTTATTACTTTAAATATGATGGGGTGATTCCACTCACACACACTCTCTCGTACTCATCTACTACTGTGTTCACATTTTTTGATTACTTATTGTCACGCATCCAATCTATTATAGGTACCGATAGCTCATTCTTATGCATTGCACCTTTCCGTTTCTTAAATTGTATTCTGTAAGCTGATAGTCCCAGCTTAGTGACTGGCTTTTTGGAGAGAGCCATAATTGATCTACTATCTTTGTATTCGTATGTCTAATTGCGGGCAATATAAATTAGTGGTTACACTTAATTCCTCATAATTTCATTTCTTCCGACGTAATACATCTAGAAAACTCACTGAGAGATTTATAATAATTCTTCTAAAACATATAACTTAAAACATCCGTCTGTGGGCCTAAAATTCTTTGAGTGTTACTTTTCTCGTTGATATTTTTTCGAAGGACAAACTTGGACACCAGAATCTTTTCGAAGGACAACTGGACACTAGGATCTTTACGAAGGACAGCTGGACATCAGAATCTTTTTGAATGACAACTGGACACGGATATTAATCTTTTCCGAAGGACAAGTGGGGACAAAAATGATCATATTTTTGGCCCCCCCATTACTACTAAACCAAGCTATCCAAACAGTTATTTGTTGTAAGTGTTTTCAGAATGTATCACTTCCACACGTTGTTGCTCGCTTCTATATTGTAACATCATTTATTTTATATATAGGTATCACTCACACAGTATGATCAGTGAATTCTCCATTTCTGCAACTTTTCTTAATGTAACTACTATATTAGAGGCTTTTCGCTCTCAATGATCCCCCCTAAATATCTTCATTCTCTTTGTAGAAGCCAATTTGTACTTTCATTCCTTCCCACATTAGTCTTATACTTCATCCTTTGAGGAGGGCTTGTGTTACTCGACTTTCCACGGACTTTCCAACATATCCTCATCCCTTATCTGTTCAACCTCTTAGCCCTAAGTTCTAACCGCCATGCGCATTCTTTCATGTACATCCACATTAAAACTTGGAATACACTTCCCCCTCTTCCCATCCCACTTCCTTTTGGCTTGCAACTTTTCAAGGTCTTATGAGGACACGGTCGACACCTGAATTGTTGGAAAACTATATTATTTTCTTATTATTTTGTGGGTGTCATTCATGGGGTTTTTTGACATTTTTCACTAAAGTTATCACTCATTATACTTAATATAAACATTGGTATTATTAATATTTTATTATATATTTTAAAGTTAATTACATGTATATTAATAATCAAAATACAGAAAAAACATATATAATACATAATTATAAATATATATATTATAATATATATATATATATATATTAATATTATATATATAGAGAGAGAGAGAGAGAGATGATTCGATCCGGTTTTTTTTTTATTTCCTTCTTTTTTCTTTTTTTTTTTAAAAAAAAAGGGATACAAAAAAAACTTTTTGAAATAAAAATATGTTCATCAATATTTGAAAGTTATCCTAGTCAACAATTAAAAGTTATCCTCATTCCGATTTTTGATAAAAAATCATTTAGGACAAAAAAATTGTCAAAGTCATGAAAATCATACAACGAAAGAAAGATCTGGCCAAACCATTTTAAATCTGCTTTAAATAATTGAGTAGAAATTAATAAAAAGTATGGAAAATTATATAAAAATCAATAGAAAAAATTCAAAAATTAAAATTTTTTTTAAACTTTTTCAATTTGTATATATTATATATATATATTATACTATTATATATATATATATATAATCATATATAATATATAATATATTAATATATATTAATTATATTAATATATAATATATATATATATATATATATATTTATAAATATAATTATATTAAAAAGTTCACACCTCACGGCATAGCCCCTATTCTTAGTGAGAGGGGAACTCTCTAGGTTAATTTTCTATCCTAGGATCCGGAATAGGGATCTAACCCGGGCCATGTAATAACATTATATAATATAATATTATAATATATATAATATATATATATATATATAATATATATTATAATATATATATATAGAGTTAATAACAACAATAATATATTATGAAAAAAATAATAAATAATAATAATAATAATAATAATAATAATATAGTGAGGATATTATTTCAATGCATTATTTATAGTTAGGAAAGAGTAAATAGAGGAAATAAAATATAGTGAAAATATTTGGAAAATCCTTTTTCGTTTTTACGGCACAAATTAAAATAAGTTAAGAAATTGAGCGTCAGAATACTCTTGTGGTCAAAGGAAAAAAAAACCGATCTTAATTAATAACAATATCAATTGTGAGGAGTGGAGGAAATGAAGGAGGGGGCCAATAATTTAACAAGACCCCAATCCAGTCCTTTCAAGTACCCAATAAAAATTGTGTACAGTTTATTAAACGAAATTTAAACAGTAAATTACGCGCGCACACGCACACACATACACAATTAACTTATTATATATATATATATATATATTAATTAATATATATATATAATATATATATATATATTATATATTATATAATAATATATATAATATTATTATATATATTATATAATTATATTATAGATATAATATATAATATATATATTATATATATATGACCTTTTTTACTTCATCACGACATTATTATTTTCTGACAAATGAATGCATTCGAACAAAAAATTCTGCTTTAACCTACTAAATTAAAAAATAAGAAATATTCTTACGAAATAAATAATCTTCAATTAATTGTGAAGCCTACAAAAATTTATAAGGCTCTGAAGAAAAACAATTCCTTTGAACATTTATTGAGAGAAGAAATATACCTCCTTATAATAATAATTAAATAGTAGTTAAAATTAAATAGTTTTAAATTCAGATATACATTTTAATATACTTTTAAATAAATCCTGACATTGAAAAGGAACCGGGAAAAGGAATACATTGCTGGGATGCTGGTCTAATTTTTGTGCGAAAAATGTAAAGATAAAAAATAAATACAATTTATGGAATCCTGGTAAAATGTTAGTTAGGAAAATGTAAAAAATAAAAATAAAAAAATAAATAAAAATTGTTTAATAATTTATAGGAATGTTGATTAGAAAGCCATTTTTAGAGACCTTTTTATTGGGTTACTCAGTTAAAAATAAATTAGAGACTTTCTATTAAATTTGCTCATTTTTTTATTAACTAAAAGAAATATACCCAAAGGGGTATACCGCACGAATGGCAGGAGTCGGGGTCTCTCGGCCTTTCGGGGAAACGACACGGGTATAGGACTAATTCCCCCCCCTCCGGGGGAGGGTCTCCGGATACACCCATCAGCTCATTTGGTTATTTTGAGGTGTCGTGAGGTTCCTCCGCCCTCCCCTACTGAGGGATGGAAAACGTTCTCCCCCCTAGTGTATTCCCCGTCGGCTTCTCGAGCACCCCTACATTGCCGTGTAATACCTTTACAAATAATATTATATTATTTAATAACTAGTGTCCCAGCTCCCCCCAAAAAAAAAAATAGCCAATTTTATGTTTAATTTTTTTTTTTATACATTATTCATAATACTAAAATTTTTACGAAGGATTCTCCAAAAATGTATTCTTTTCCCTGTATCTATTGTTATTGTAGTTTTCGAGA
>JABUQX010066638.1:7500-15000 GCA_015478945.1 Trachelipus rathkii | reverse complement strand
TTATTATTGGCGAGGACACCTTAAATTACTCGTGTACAGAGACCCTATCCCTGATGTTGATACCCTTCGGCAACGTATCTTTGATACCCAAATTGATGCCCAAATTCGTGGGGAAGCGAAAATCTCCCTAAGACTGCGTCACTGCAAATGGGTTACATTTTTGAACACCTACTATGAAGAGGACATTGATGTGTAATACCACTACATGTATTATGTATGCAATGAATGCTATTATAATAATAATGTTGTTTCTGTATTTTTGTTACTACTGCAATAGAAACTATTTGCCCTATATCTAATCTACCTTGCATTCCCAGACCTATGTGCATTTAACCAATATTTTTCACACTCACCTTTTACAAAAGCTCATTGTCAGTCACTTGTATACCACCATATATATTATATTTATATATATATATATATATATATTATTATATATTATATATATTATATATATATATATATATATATATATTATCTATATAATATATATATATATATATATATATATATATATATTATATATATATATATGTATATATATATATATATATATATATATATATATATATATATATATATTATATATATTTAAAGTTACATTACCTCACGGCATTCCCTATTCTAGAGGTAGTTGCAAATATATATATATATATATATTATATATATATATATATTATAATATATATATATTAATAATATATATATATATATATAATATATATATATATATATATATATATATATATATATATATATATATATTATATATATATATATATATATATATAATATATATTATATATATTATATATATATATATATATTGTTTGATTTGGAAACGTTGAGTATTACTATATATTGAGACTAGGTAGCAAGCACCTCGTCCTTGTTCTAATTTGATAGACGAATTAGCAACAATTATTAATTATCAATGTTAATGACTCAACCACGGCTAAAACTCCTCTCAGAAAATAATAACTTTTCACTTGATATCGAATAATAATATTTTAATAAAATTTCTTTCTCTTATTCGCTGTCTCCGGCTCTATCATTTGAGATCCTTGGATTGAGTCCTGTCAGCATTTTAAAATATGTTACTCCGGCCTTGAACCTCTTCTTCATTTTATTAGTAAATTATTTTTTTTTCCTCCAGCTCCATCCAAAACAAAATTCTGCTCCGGCCCCGCAGTTTTATTTGTACATATTGCATCGATGGAACAATTGGACTGTAAAAAAGTGTAACTCTTATAACCCAGAAATCAGTGTGAAAAAATTTTAAAACGTCTCTTTTTCAATATATAAATTTGTGGCTTATAAGATTAAGCTATTACTCCCTCTTGAGTGTTTTTTTTTTTCTCAAAATGTTTCGTTTTCATTTCTTTAATTTTACGAGTTCAATCAACTTTGAGTACTAATTCTTTTATGCTAAATAATTTATTTATTTATTTATTTATTTTTTGTTAGGTAATCATGATGTTTATTATGAACATGAAATATTTTATAATTGGGACAACCGCTTAATTAGGCCAAATGTTTCCTGTTCCAGTGTTTTCCATTTAATCGATCTATTATATAATATATATATAATATTTATATTATAATATATATTATATTATATATATATATAATATATTAACAAATATTATATATTCTTGTTTTTATAATTTTTATATATTTATATATATATATATATATATATATATATATATATATATATATATATATATATATATATAGCCTATATATAAATTTTTGGCCTTACTCCAGAAAGAAATGCTTAGAATATAAAAAACATTTCATTCATTTATTTATTTATTATATTATTATTATTATTATTATTATTATTATTATTATTATTATTATTATTATTATTATTATTATTATTATTATTATTATTATTATTATTATTATGGGAGATTCAGTTGCTACGATAAGTTGTTATTTTACTTGAATGTTTGTTTGTTGTTTGGGAAAAGAAGATTTTTCCCTTTATTTCGTTATCAACGTATCCTTTGGTGCTGACAAATTAATTAATTTATTTGTACGTGGTTGAATATTAATTTAATGCCTGTGAAATAAATTAAATATGTGTTGGTCTGAAGTCGGAATTTAAGTTTAACAAGAAATTGTTAATGGCTATGGCATGAAATGCACGTGAGATTAATATATATTTTATTTATTTATTTACCATCTCACAAGTAGGGCTTTCGCCCTGTCAGTTGGACCAGCATCTTCATCCTTCTGGCCCAGAAACTCTTGATTCTAGAGCTCTCTAGTAAACTATTTCTCGGCGCAATGGGTTTCGACGCTAGTCCTTGAGTTATACACTCAGGTAGGGTTTCACCCTTTCAGTGGAACTAGCATCGTCTTCCATTTGGCCTCGAAACTCGTTCTCCCAGAGCTCTCCAGAATATCATGTTTCTAGGCGCATAAGATTCCAATGCTGGTCCAGGAGTTCTACAAGCAGAAAAGTGAAGGGCCGGGTTGCTAGCTTGACATACCCTATATAATTATATATATATATATATATTATATATATATATATATACTATATATATTATAATATATTATATATATATAATGAAAAATTAAATAGAATTTGGATATATATATTTGGATAAAGAATGGAATTATTGGGAAGTCAGTGGAAATGATTTGTGCTCAAAGAAGGTTGAATGTTTCGTAGCGGTCAGGACAAATGAAGATTTTCTTCGCATGGTTATAGGGCGACAGGGCTAGCAACCCGGTCCTTTCCTTTTGCTTGTATTACTCTTGGTCCAGCGTTAGAATCTTATGCGCCTAGAAGCAAGATCCTCTGGAGAGCTCTGAGTGAACAAGGTTTGAGACCTAATGGAAGAAGATGCTAGTTCTGCTGAAAGGACGAAAACCCTACCTGAGAGTGTTTAACTCGAGGACTGGCGTCGGAAATCATTAAGCTGAGAAATGGTTTTCTGGAGTGCTCTAGGGTTGAGTTTCGGGCCAGAAGAAGAAGATGCTGGACAACTGACAGGGCGAAGCCCTTCCTGGGAGTTGTTATAGATGTTATAGATATTAACATAAGAGGTTCCCTGCTCTTAGTAGCCGAGCGAAGAAGTCTAACTTCATATGATCCGATGTGTCGCTATATCCAAACTCCTCTGGCCAGATTAATTTAGTTGCAATTTGTGTTTTAACTTTATAATCCAAATTTAATTTCTTTAATTTAAATAATCCAAAAGAACTAAGCCGCGAAATATTATTGCTCCTCCATTTATATTTCAGATAAATTGATATTTTTATAAACGTATTAAAATATATAAAAAGAATCATTGCTTTGAAAATTTTGCTACGTAATATAACAAGGAATATTGCAGTGACAACATATTTTTTCTTCTAATATAAAATTTAAAAACAGACATATTAGATTTAGTAAAATTCTTTGTCACGATAATCTGGCCAGGTCCTCATTTCACAAAAACCTTCTCATCTTGAATTCTGAAAGCTATTTCAAGACTTTAGTTAGAAGTTCTTGCAGCCTTCAGTCTTCATTTTCTTCTAGTTGTTCTTCAGCTTTTAAGTTTTTTCTCTGTTGTTCTCCGTTCTTCTCTTTCTTTTTTCCCCTTCTATTTAATCGTCTATCTTCGACAACAGTCAGATCACATATATAATATATATATATATAATATAATATATATATATATATATATATATATATTATATATATATATATATATATATATATATATATATATATATATATCATATTTATAGCCTATATATATATATATATAGATAATATATATATATATATATATATATATTATAGAATATATAATATATATATATATATATTATTATATTATATATATATATTATATATATATATATTATATATATAATTATATATATATTATATATGTATTATATTATTTATATATATATATATATATATATATATATATATATATATATATATAATAATATATATATATATAATAGAGATATATGTATATATATATATATTATATATGCAAGGAGTCAAAGCCCAAGGTCATCTTTGTCAAATCAAAATGACTCAGCTGTCTGGTGATTTGAATGATTGATTGTGCCAAATGAAAAGACGATAATAGGAGATATTGCCTCGAAAAAGGACAAAAGGCTCATAAAATTTGTTTTTGCTTATTTTTCTTGATTAGACTTCGAAGATTCAATTTCCCATGGCGTTTCAGCCAAAGAACTGGAGAGAGTGAGTAAGACTTCTCTCATTTTTTGTTGGCGTCTTTCACGAAGTGGGCTATATATGATTAAACTTTCTGCCTTTTCTTTCAATAGGTAGAACTAGTTTAAAGGAATATCTGTCTGATTGGACTTGAAAGTTAGATTTTGATGGCAGTGAAGTTTACTAAAGTTGAGAACTGAATGCATGTTTAAACTCTAACTATTAGTGTTAGGGGGAGAAGTTGGTTTAAATGTGAATTTTAACGCTATGTAGCATGATCGTGGCGAGGTCCTTAAACGTCCTTCTCGTACTGAAGTTCATTGAAGACAACATGTTCAGAATCGTAAATCTTCTTATCTTATGGGTAACCTTCAACTGTGCGTGACATGATTCATCTTATGAACTTTTCTCAAATATTGACAGGAATATAAACATTGAAGCAAAGGTTCCTTTTATAGGGTAAATGATAACCCATATAGATGAAATCGCACTTTGCAAAATTTGTTCTTCAGTGATGCTGCTCGGACAGTTCTACGATCTTCAAGATATTGGAAAAATAGTGATAAATTTAAAGAAACAGTTAAACTTAAAAAAAAAAAAAAAAACCTACAATGTGTGTGGGATATTTCGGAATATAGAGTAAATTGATCCATATGCAGTAATAGCAGAAAAATAAATTTAAAAAAAATTGAGAGTACCTAAACATATTTTTATTTGTTGAAAATTTTACGTAGGTTTTTTTTTTCCTTTAAAGAATATTTTAGCCAATATTCAATGCATTTACTTCACACTCCTATTAAATATATTTGACAGAAAATTACATTAGATAATAATGTGATTAGCAATATATGTTTTACATTATCAGGAAAAAAAGTTATTTTTTAAAACTGTATCTCTGAAGTTAATTGCTTTAAATGTCCAGCAATAGATATAATATATATATATATATATATATATATATATATATATTATATATATATAATATTTATATAATATATATATATATATATATATATATATAATATATATAAGATATGGGGTCTTTATATATATACATATACACATATATTAAATAGTTAACTAGGTAATATTGCTACATTATAGAGTTTGTGGAGGAATTAACAATTGAATAAAGAAAAACAATACCGTGCTCACTAAAACACCGATTAAGAGCTTCCGGCCTAGAAACGGACTTACATTTGTGTGTTTTGTGTGTGTTGCCTTTACGAGAGCAGTTTATTTAGCAAGCGTGGACCAAAATAATTTGGCAACCTGAACAACGATGATGTAACCACCTGGACCAAGATGATTTAGAACTTGGATCAAGATGATTTAGAACCTGGATCAAGATCATTTAGCAACCTGAAACAAGATCATTATCAAAGGATTGAATTTGATTATAGAACAAAATTAAAACTAAGCATATATATATATATATATATATATATATAGTATATATATATATATTATATATTATATTATATTATATTATATAATATATTATAATTATAATATATTATATATATTATATATATATTATATATATATATATATATTATGATATATATATATATATATTTATTTAAGGAAACGCTTAGATATGCTAGAGAGATTGCATGAAGAGCAACAAGGATATTTTGGGTTTGGAGGGTAAGAGCTATGTAGAGAGAGAGGATGAAGGAGTTAGGAATGTTTCTGTAGAAAGGCGATTCTCAGAGGAGATGATACAAGTCTACAAAATATTTACATCATTATTTGATAATACGAGAGACCACCATAAATTCTTCATATAGACCACGACTGGAGACCAAGGGGGCCAGGTAAGAAAAATTAAGAAGGCATGCCAATCTTGATATATAAGAAAGCATTCTTTCAGTAATAGGTTGTTAATTTTTGGAAAGGTTTGCCACAGGAGATTGTAGAGCGACTCGATTGCAACATTTAAGGATTGGATAGGTATATGGATGGTTAGGAATCAGTATTAATGTCATTTTGACCAAGCCCAAAAGTGCGGGTGTTTACCACTGAAGTATTAAAGTTAAACTTCAGTTACTATAAAATTATTAAAGCTTGTAGTGTGGTTAGCATGTACTTAGCTATAGTTTTCTTTTAGTTGTAGATTTTGTGTATACTATGTAAGTTATTGACAAGCCCTAGGGTGCTTTATGGATTTGCATGAAGTTTTTTAAATAAAATACAATTCAATAAATTACTTCGTTATTGTCTCTATATTACTAATGTTCTGATAACATACATATTTTTTTATTATATACTCTTACATTTATAAAATACATAAATATATTATAAATATTAGCATATACAAATATAAATATATATAATATGATACACAATATCATAAAAATATATATAATATATATATATATATCGCCCAATCTTATGTAAATGTTGAATCATTCGTCTAAAAAGTTGTTAGTGATTCAACCCAGAAATTTTTTAAAATCAGTTTCTTAATGGATCTCTCTCTCTCTCATATATATATATATATAATAAATTATATATAATTATATTATATATATATTATATATATATTATATATATATATATATATATTATACTATATATATAATAATAATTAATAATTTTACTAATAATAATATAATAATAATAATAGATAATAATAATAATAATAATAATTGTAATAATTGTATTAATAATAATAATGAATTACTTGCAATTTCTACTCTTCTTTTTCTCTATCGTGTTGTTAAATCATATTGGAATGGGATTTTATATCATAAAAATACTTATTATTAATTATAGGTTTGGATTTAAAACCTCTATATTAGTAGCAAATGAGGAAAATCTTAAAATCTTGTAAATATTGGGGACTTAATGAACGACCCTTTTAAAAAAAAAAGGTTTGTTCAGAGGTGAACCAGATTTTTCGTAGACATCGAATGAATTTTGTTAAATAATTTTTTTTTTTTTTTTGAGCATAAAATTTTCTGCAAAAATTTTTATCTTAAGGACTGATAAACAATATTTTTATTAAACAGAGCTACGAAGTGTCTGAACTGTGGATTGGAAATTTTTTTTTTCTCGAACCAGAGGTAGACCAAAAGAAATTATTTCTGCAGAATATTTTTCACATTTATAATTAAATTAATTTTGAAGTGAAAGAAATTGTACAAACAGTGCGATTCTTTTTTTATACTACTTTATATTTTTATATTTATAATCTGTAATTTAATGATTGCATGTAAAACAAAGACAAAAAGAATAAGTGTAAATGGAGTAGGAACTATAGTTGGAGAGCTGAACCCGGATAATCTAAAATA
>JABUQX010066637.1:20000-37759 GCA_015478945.1 Trachelipus rathkii | reverse complement strand
AACAATAAAGCACTTAGCGAATAATGGTGAACAAAATCACAGACACCAGTCTATACGGAAATTAAGCAATGTTAAAACTTCTATTGCTGTAGACGTTGATTTTGGATCATCAACACCTCTTAAAAAACTCCGATAAATATCGGCCACGAAATACAGAACAATCGCGAGATCATACCAACAACCCCGCAAACTTATTCTGAACCTGAATTAGTATGCGGAAAGAAGAAAAAAATTGCGCGTCCTAAGCATTAAGTCGCAAAGAAACTTCCAACAGGACAAGTCAAAACGACAAAATCGTCCAATATTATTTTTACCCCCCTTCTATGAAATAACTTAGTAAACACCTTTAAAGAGTTTTCCTTCTCTCCTCTCTCCGCTGTCTCGGCGTGGCCCTCATCTTGCGTGCTCTCATTCTACGCTTGCTCTCATCCATGCAGCCTCTTCTTCCCGTCTCATACGGTCCATCTCTTTCTCGTCTCGTGCCCGTATCCTTACCTCCTCACTCTATGCGCTTCTCTCATCCTCACCCTCTCTTCTCTCTCCTTCTCTCTCCTGATACGAGCTATATTTATATTATACATCAATTCTGCAAAAAGCGTAGTAGATATATAAGTATATATATATAATAATAATATATAGCGTAAATATAAATTATACAATATATAATAAATTGGAATGTACTCGTAATCTGGTTTCAGTCACCTGATAAAAGGTACTTTAGCTTCTCATCCAATGAATAATACTCATATATTATATTTTATAGGCTTATATATTTTGTATGTGATTTCGTTTATCACCATAATCATTTAACATTTCTTATTATAGGTATACTATAATAATTTAAATCTTTAAAAAGGATAATATTAATACTATAATTCAAAAACTAGTTACAAATGATAGTATAAATTTTACTCATCAATAGAAAATATAGATATAAAAAATAATATAAATATAAATGTTAATACTAGTTATTTTAAAGTTATATATAATAAACAAAATATTAATGAACTACGAAGATATTTGAAGCGCATGAGCCAATTGTAACTACAGCAAAGGGAAATTCTCTAATATATAATATAATCCACACCAGGGGTTACTAATTTTTGCTCTCTATCGCGGACACACTTTATTTCAAATATTTATTTTATATTTTACTACAAAAGATCTTTTCCACTTTTCCATATATCGTATAATAATATTCTCTCTCTCAAGTATGTTTAAAAACTTTTTAGAACATATACAAATAGAAAATATATAATCGAAGCCCTAAATCAACTTTTAAAATTTTTATTAACAATGCACTAATATATATGATGTATATAATATAAGTCCAAAGTTATATATTTTTACAGAGTCACTACCACCTTACAACTTAGTTCGAACCTTGATCGTCGCGCATATTTAAAAAACGGCACCCAAAAACTCTAAGAGAAAGAGAGGGTAAAAAGGTATAAAAAAAACTTAAGTAAATAGAATTAATACTCTTAAATCGTGTGTAGAACTAAAATTAAAAAAGTGGGGGAGGGCAAGGCGAGGGCACTATAGCAATGCAGTCATAGATGAGGAATTTTGTTTTGTTCCTATAACTATGATCTGAACATCTTTTTTCTTCTGTTTTTTTGCTGCGTTTATAGTTGTAGCTTGTTTATAAACCTCTGAGTAGGGATATAATATATTCTTATTATATTATCTAAAATAATATTTATTTATACAATTCTATACCCTTCGATATATTTATATCTATGTTACCATAATAGAATCAGTGGAAAAAGATTGGACGAATAACTTAGCTTAGCATAAGATGTAATATAGTTTATATTTTCCTAAGTAACTCTACGAGCTTGAGTCATATATAAGTTGTTACTTGGAGGGCATCTCTTTATCATTATATATTGATATATTATGCCATATATACTATATCCCAATATTATGTGCAACATTTTAGTCTAAATAACAAGTAGTGATATTGAGTAGATATTATACTGAGCTTAGTATATGTATATACTACTCTATAGTATTATATAATAATTAATTATATAATTTTAGTAATATATATAATACTAAGTATATAATATATATATAATATTAAATAGTAATATAAAATTATAATATATAGTGTATATATAGTATTTATTATATATATTATTACTAATATAATCATATATATATATGGTATCATATATATATGATTAATAGTATTTGCTGCAAGTAGTAGTAATTAGCTGTTTGTCGTTTGTTGTGTGTGTGTATGGTGTGTGGTGTGTGGTGTGTGTGTGTGGCGGTTCGAAACTAGAGTAACGTTTTCTTACCGTGAAATTACCGATTCTTGTTTGGTGATGTATTGGATAGTGTTGATTAATAAAGATTACCGTTTGTGTGAGCTGCCGAGCGGACATAAATGTCTTGTGAGTCTGACGCTCCCGGTAGGTTTTAAGTCGTTTTTCAGTGTGATAAGCGAAACATGAGTATAAGTTATCTCCTTTTAAACTGTTTGAATTTTAAAGCAGAAAGCGATACTAGGAAGCCTCACTATTTGGTGTTTGACGGAAACTGAGAGAATCGTTATATATTATTTTTGGGTCTACAAACAGAATTTAGATAATTTCAAAAACTTAAAAGACAAAGAAATTAATCTCAGTAGAGAATGTGAATTTACTCTTTAGAAAGTAGAATGATAACATCAGAATATCGTTACGTCACTTCCTTTCAGTTTCATCTGAGAAAAGAAGCAGTTGAATGAAGATCTTGTTTTTGAAGATACCGAAACCGATTAAAGTTGTGTAGAATGCCATTTCATCATGAATGAATTAAGTAGTTAGCAAGGGAGGAACTAAAAGAAACAGTGCCCTGACACACGTAATTATATAGAGAATGTCATTTAGAATCTATGGATTGTAGCTATCAATAGCAATTACTTGACATATCCAGCAGTTAGTTCTCATTATTTAACTGATGGATTTTATAATGATTTAATAATGATTAATCCACAGATTAAACCGTGAGGATCTAAATATTAATTTCTCAATCGTGAAAATGCATTACATAATTACTTGTTAATGACTTTCGTGTAATACCTTTAGATAATATTCTGAGAGAAATAATTTGCATAATAGATTATGCTATATGGAAAAACTTTTGTATGTTCAATAGTAATAAGTAATTGATTCGAATCTCGCTTATCTAATTAATTTTGACCATCAAGATATTAATATATAAAATACATTAATAATTTTAAGAGATTGCAGTAATATTAATTTTCTCGTTTTATTTGATGAATCATATTTCAGTTAGCCTCGATAATGATAAAAGTTTATGGCCTATTGTACACCGCTTCGAAAATCCATTAAATATACTGTAATTATCTTAATTTTAATATTAATAAGTTAAAATATTTTCATTATTATATATTTTTATATGTTATTATATTATAGATTAAAATAGATTAGATAATTTAAATATTTAATATATAAATATTAAATATTATATATATTGAATATAATATATTAATATTAAAATCAAATATTTAATTTTTTTAATATTAATTGAGATAAATACAATATAAATATATTCTAAATTAATAAGAGCAAAATTATATTAATAGATTTTAAAATACAATAAAAAAAAGTTGTTTTAAATACTTCTTCCCCTTACTAAGGATAAAAAATAAGTTATAATGATATTATTTCAATAATAGCAAAAATATAATTATTCGATAAATGGTAAAAGCAATGCTTAGATTTGTTCGTCTAGCAATACACTAGCAACTTTCCTGTATGACAATCGTCAGGAGTTTCAGGTATAATAGCAAAAGAATTATGCACAGAGCTGATTCTGCGTTCTTTATTGTCTTGACAAAAGTAATATATCAATTAGATCCATCTCGGATAGTGACAAAATATATAGAAAACAACCATCAATAACAAACACTAAATGCACACCCATACACGAATATAAAAGCTGCGAGCACGGGCGAGTCTTCACTTATTTCTATAATTATAAAAATTATATATAATATTATATCATATTATAGTTATAATATATATTTCATACTATATATATAATCTATATATAATATTAATATTATAAGTATATATATATGATATAGTATTATTATAAATATATAATATTATATATTACTAACTAAAATAATCATATATATGTATTATCTTAATATATTTTGAAAAACCTACTTATTCCTAATTTAAAGAGCTTAGAAAGTAATAAAAATTTCCACAATATATATATAATAGTAATAATACATATATATTAAATATATATATATATATATAATATATATCTTTATATTATATATATATTAATATTAATATAAGTAATTATAATATATATTAATTAATATTATAATATTAATAGATATTAATATATATATATATATTAATATATTAATTAATTATATATTATATACAAATATATTATATATTTATATCATCATGATTATAAAGTTGTAATATTACTGCACTTGTTAAATCTGATAATTAAAATAAAAGAGAATATATAAGGATTCTAAAGGATAAATACAC
Organism: Trachelipus rathkii; assembly: GCA_015478945.1. NCBI lineage: Eukaryota > Metazoa > Arthropoda > Malacostraca > Isopoda > Trachelipodidae > Trachelipus > Trachelipus rathkii. The sequence goes on along the minus strand of JABUQX010066637.1, from coordinate 33,221 downwards.
TTTATTTAATAAGCTGAATATATACTATATACGTGATCGGTATTTAAACAGACTTAAACTATAAAACCCTAATAAATTACCACAATTTATTATCCACATTACGAGGTTTTATCATCGCGAAAATATATCATTAAAAAATGTTACCGGTAATATATATTACGCAAACCCGTGACTACTATTAATGCCATCACGTATTATATATATATATACTTATATATATTAATATATATATGATATATATATCCTTAATATTTTATTGATAGTTAGAAGTAATATATATATATACTAATACTATTAATAATAATATAGTATATTATATTAGATATATCACTAAACTATATAATATATTAATAATATATTAATATATTAAATTAATAACTGATTAATATACTATATATATATACTATGACGATATGTGCAGTATATCCATAATGGAGAGGTAGGTACCTAAATAGTTAGTGACAATTACACCAGAGAGTTGAGGCACATGCCCCAACATATTTTGTTCTGAATTTTCCTTTCAGTTCTTGATCAAGGATTATATTATTTATCCTCTTATATATAAATAAATCCAGAGCGTTAAATTATTTATAAATATATATATAATATAATAGCCTTATATAAAATTAATATAATAATAATATTATACATTATGTTATCTTTATTATTATCATTTTCTTCATATTTATATTATTTCTCTATTTTATATATACATGTTATGTCCATTTTATAAGTAATATTTATTTGTATAATAATATTACTATTTAGTCTCTTGATTTAATTTTCCTTGCAGAAGATATATACTATCTAGTAAATTAACTTATTGAGTGTTTGTAGGGAAGATACAGTAAATCATTTTGAATATTACTAGATATTAATTATATTATATAAAATATTATATATATATATAGTTAATATATACTATTATATGATATATATATATAATTATATTTAATACTATATAATATATTAAATTATGACTATATATTAATAGTATAATATTTAATATATAATATATACATACTAATATATATATATTATATTTTTATATATCATCTTAGATTTAATTAATTATGCTTAATCTTTGTATATATTTTAGAGTTGATTTAATCTATTTTAAAAATTATTATAGATATATATATTAATATATATAATTTAAATATATTATCTATATATATATAATATTATTTATCTAATAACTTAATATATATAATATATAATATAATATATATATATATTAATATATATATATATTACTATATTAATATAACTATATTATATATTATCTATAATATAAAATATATATAATATATATTATATTATAATACTATACTATATATTATATAGATATATTATATATATATATAGGTACTTATATATTTATATATACTATTATATTGAATATTAATCTCAAAAATGATATAATATATAGTATATATATATTGAAGTTATATAGATATCAGAAAGATACAATATATTGTCGGCCCTGCGAAAAAAAAACGCATCTGGAAGAAATCTTAAATGTTATAGATTATAGAATATAGATATTAGTAGTAGATATATATAGGATACTAGATATAGATAGTAGATTAATCGAGATATTAGATATTATGCTATACTTACTTCCTAAATAACAGTATAAATATAACTTTCAACCATAAATTAAAATATTATATATAATATTAATATATGATATATAATGATTAATTATATATAAATAACTATTATATATTTAAAATATATATATATATATCATATATATCATATATATATTATAGTATATATATTAATAATATTAATATCTATAGTATTTATATATATATACAATGAAGTTCACTTGTAATCTTGATAAACAATATAAGTGATGGATGTTTTTATAAAGGACCTACTCCGCACAACTAGATTTGAGAAAATTGATTAATTTTGAATTTTCATATATTGGATTACTTAGCTCTCAATTTACTGATGATCAGACACACCTCACCAGTCTTTTCCACATGAAATATGTAAAAAGAAGGATTTACCATCAAATATAATAAGTTACGAACTGAAGGTTAGTAAATAACTCTGGAAAAATTGAAATTATTCTAAGTAAATTAGCAATAAAGATAATGATAAAATGGCTAAGTGGTAGTAGTAGAAGTATAAATTAGTTTGTAGTTTAAATGCTTCTTATAATACTCCTACGATTACGGTACTACTACTACTACTACTTATAACTATCATGAACTTACGTACTAACTTTAATACCCTATTATCATACTACTCTAAACTGCTGTTATCTGAACGAAATCTAAACTACTATTACTACTTATTAATTAACATTACTAACTTTGAATTTAAAATTTTAATATAACCTACCTACTAACGTAAATTAAATACATTTCATAATATACTAATTAATAATAAATATATAATAATATAAAATATAATATAATAAAAATAAGTATAATAATAGATAATGGGGGAATAGAGGTGAATAATAATATAATGTGGGTGATGTGGATGGGGTAGGGTAATCAATAAATAAATAGATAAAGTATAATAATTATGATTAAATATAAATTAAATTAATATAAATATAAATAATTCTATATCGATAGTAATAATAATCAATACTATAGATAATAAGTACTCTCATATCAATATCATTGCATAATATTTATCAATGTATTTTAATATAAGTAATAATATAGAATAATACCATATAAATTTTAATATTTTATATAATGAGTGAGTAATATTCGCATTGATTAATTATGTCAACTACTATAAATAATATAATATAATTAAATAAATAATAGGATAAACGAATCCAGGTACATCTAATATTAACAGAAGGGGAAGAAAGCTTAGTGGTTTAGAAAATAATACGAATAAATAATTTCAAGTAATAGTTTCAGAAAGCCCGCAAAAAAAAAATATTATTTCCATAATGTAATGCATATTCAGTAATCTCCAAAATTTAGAATAAATAAAAAAAAAAAAAAATAGGCTTTGAATAAATTCCAAATAACAACAAACCAACAGACATCATTTTCATTGGTAAACTATACCCCCAGCCGTAGGTAGTTACAATAACAATCAGTCTATTAACACTATGCTAATAAGCGAGGACCGCGCTTCGGCTCTTATTATCTCGTCCCAAATTACACGCTATCAATACAACCCCAGCTAAACAGAGCACCAAGACTCATTTCCTGGTGCCATCGAGGTCCTCCACTCTTTAGAACAAGTCTTTAAAGATATGACTACATTATATATAAACATGGCTAAGTAATTGAACGTGAAACAATTCCTAGTAGCGACTATGGCCAACAACGAAATAAATATAAATGTCAATAAATAACCCGAATTACCTTACTCAGATAAAGTAAATCGAGATACATGATGTCACCTATCTGATAAAAATCGGTAACGAAACATGTGGAGCATAACAAATTGTGGAAAAAACTAAAATTTAGCAATAAAATCACGACATCTATAGGAATAGCATTAAAACTTTCTTATTGTATCAACAACTTAAAACTCAACCTAACAACATATCCTAATGAAAATAAGTAATATAAAATTGCTTTTTTTTTTTCTTGAAACAAAGAAATAAATTGAGTCCCTAAATAGCTAATAAGTCGCCCAAATAAAACTTATTACTAACAGACAAAAGTCAGCAAAAACCAATATTATTTTTTTTCCTTTCTATGGTACAAAATAATCTTAGCTAACACGTTAAAAAGTTTTTCTCATCTCGCTGCTCCTTCTACTTTGCTATGGTTCTCTATCCCTCCGGGTGGATAGATCGTATAAACGCGTGGGTCTGGGCATGGTGGTGCCTATCATTGATCCTACTCCGCATACTTCACTTCTGTCTCTGCTCCCCTCTCTTTCTCTCTCTCTCTCATCTCTCGCTCCCCTCCTCTCTCCTCTCTCTCTCCTCTCTCTCATAAATCTCTCTCTCTCGCTCTATATATATAGGCCTATAGGGATCATATATATATAAATATACTATATCCTTATAAGTATATGTACTATATATATACTATATTACGTATATTTAATAAAATATATTTATATAATATATATTATTAGACCGTATACATAATATATTATATATATAGATATAGATATATACTATATAATAATGTCTATATATATATAGTATATATAGTAGAGCAGTTCTGTTATTATACCGGCTATATAGTAATATATACATATATATATATTATATACTTATATATTATTATACATATATATATAATATATATATACTATATAACTATATAGGATATTGATATAATTATATAATATATATATAAATATATATATATAGTTATATACTATTATATACTTTATTAGTACTATCGTATAGTAATATATGACTAATCCTATATACGTATATCTTATATATTCTCATCACAACCTAGCAATATATAGGCTTATAGGCTACCATTGCATCCCTGGTATTGTCTACATCAGTATAGGGGCCTGTAGTTATACGTTATACTATCATTCATTAACACGACTCGATCTTATCTCGTCTTGCTAACGTACCTAGTACTTTGTATACATTATAAATATCACTTAGTATACTATCCTATTAGTATATTTAACTTGAAATTTCAGTATATTATTTATAATTATTCAAAGATCTTATTTTTACGAGTCTCACTCACTCTTCACCGTGTATTCGTAACTTAGATCAGGTTTCCAACCAACACCTCGCCCACACTTTGACATTGGGTAAAAAGAAAAAAAAAACACAAGTAGACTAACTACGTCTTAAGTTCCGTGTAGGAAATGATTAAAAGTGCGGGCAGGGACGATGGCGGACCTAAAGGGCGTAAGCCCGTGTGTCGACACGTAACTAGTGTCCTTTTCCCAGATGCCCCATTTGTCTTTTTTGGACCAGTCTTTACTCATTGAACTTACTTATATCTATATTAAACTCAATGTCACTATATATTAATTATATACTTAAGTTAAAGGTAGCTACTACTATTACGGTGCTTATGTTTTAAATGATATATACTAGTTCTCGACTGACTAGTATACTTTAATGGTTTTTTAAATAATCTATATATATAAATATAAAGATATACATATATTACTCTTTATATATATAGGCCACAGAAACGCGCGTGCCTATCTGGCAGTATTTAATAAACGACCGTAAACCTACCTAGCTAGTATCTGCTGTATATATATAGCTATGCTATCAGTACTGACTTAAGGCATACAGTATTATATATGTTCTCTAAGCCTACTACTTACTTAACATTAATATACTATGCATTAACTAACTCCCCAATACTTATTCACTTTATATGTAGCAAGTCATAAGCCCTAATAAATAAGTGATTCTTTCATGTTGTTAGAGAATTCGGAGAAATTCGTTCGAGTGATTTGAAGACAGTACTTCAAAGTAATACATTGAGAAAGAAGAGGGGAAAAAAATGTTGAAACATCGTTTTTTCCTAAAAAATATATTTCGCAAAAAGTTATGTAAGAATACTGTGTTCATTTAGTTTTCATTCCCATTTAATATCAGAAAATGCGACGATGATATCATAAGTAATAAATAACCCTTTTGATTCAAAAGTTTTAATTTATTAAGAGCAGATTTTGTTTCAAATGCTCTGACCTATATATAATTTATTATTTTGCATACTTTTATAAATGTAAAATTAAAACAATTCACTGATAGAATATATAACATATCACTAAAGTCAAGATACTCCTCCAAACCAGTCGAGTCTTTCCTAAGAAAAGCGAATCCACTATTTGGTGTTTTGACAACGACAAGAACAAGGGCTCAGCAGTGAATCACTTTTATGTTCCAAATAAAAATGTCTCTATAGGAGCGCGATAGTAAGAATACAAAACAATCACCTACGGTTGGTGCCGAGACTCTGAGACGATAGATCCGCCATCGACCCTGCTACTAGTCGGAACTGAATGGCACCTATAGTCCTGCTCCCTCTTTTATTACATTTCGAAACGCTCTTATGTTAGCAAATACCAGCTTTATCAAGTCCATAGTTAGAAGTGGCACTTGCAGACTTATTCATTTTGAGAAAAAATATCTATTTTTTGAATAAAATACCACGTGTTAATCATTCAATATAGGAAATTTTTGTGACCCACAAATTAAGAAATTTTTAATAATTGCTTAAGTAAAACGTTCTTCGCACTCTGTTAAAATTGTTCTCTATTAAAAAGCATTGCCCACCGCTATTATATGAAGGATACGATTTGTACTCGAACGGCGAGTGCTACACGTTTTGACAGTTATCACTCCAGAATAACGAGCTCATTATTATTTTTTTCTCTCTTCTATTTCAGTGAGAAATTTTGCTGAACGATTTATAGTATCGGACTGTCATTTTTTATTCTCGGTGCGGTTGCTCTCGACGCTTTGCTCAAGGTGATCTATCTAGATAGTTCTTAATATACAACGTATTTTAGCTACCTTTGCCTTGTTTTAAAATTTGAGATGTGAAAATATGACAAGAGATAATGTGTAAGATATATGCTCAAGTCAAACATCTAAGTCGCTCGACAGGTCAATCGAATCTAAAAACGTGTTCAAGAAAGTTGGATAATTAAAATAAGCGGTTGTGAAGATGATTATATATTGTAGTGGTATTATTATTATTATTTATATTTGATTATTTATTTATTTAAGTTTAGTTAATTTGAAAATTAATAATCACCAGAAGTTCTGATAAAACTTAAACTACCAGAATATATGTATTATCCTTATATATATGTATATTAACGATTATTTTTAAATATATATATCCAGATAATAATAAAAAATTAAAATTAAGGATATTTTTTGTACTAATCCTTGCCTGCTTTATTCCCGAAAATTGATATTTGCGTATGAGTAAGTGTGACGTGTACGCCTTCGTCGCCAAACTTGCCACGTAAAAGAGAATTTAACAAAAACAACGCAGGACCCGAGGAGCCCCAAAAATGTTATATATAATTGTTAATCTCGGAAAATGAAGGCTTCACTCTCATCTCTCACTCGTCTCTCCTACTCCTTCATTGATGACATTTGCGCTGCAGTAGACAACAAAGATAGCACACATCCTATATAATGTATAATCCGCCTAAATTTTTCGGTTCTTAAAATCTAAGATCACGTTGTTCTCCTCCTCCGATCAGATCATCTCGTTCGAGACTTCATTACTTTGTCTTTCTAAAAACTCAAAGACGAGAGATGCCTTCCATGGTCCTTTAGAAACCATATTTTGAAAAAACCACGTTTGGGAATGAGAGTTTCTCTCAGACCGTACTTAAGAAATATACGGATAGTGTATGACCCACCGCGCCCATCAGTAAAAGATATTCAGCAAAAAAGTTTTTTTGTTAAAGTGGAGGCATCCGGTTCCGCAAAAATTATCTTTGCTGTGCCGTTCATGAATAAAAATCGTTTTTCGCTCGCATGTGTTTTCCACTATGACTGAGCGTATTAGAGCATAAATGATGGCATCTAATCTTGCAGTTACTCTCGAATTCGATAAAGATCTAAGGTAGTTCGAGTTATGGAAGAAAAGTGAATCGTGGTACAAGGTAGATGGTAAAGAGTGTGAATGTAAGAGTGTGAATGGCAGCTGGTGACTTTTTACTAGTCGGTGAAAAGGCTTTTGAAGTGTATGTGAACAGGAAGTGGGAAGGTTTGGGAAAAGAAGAAGGGATGAAGAAAATTTCGGGAATTGGACAAGAAATATGGAAAAGAGCAACAGAGAGATCGTAATAATAGATACTTGTCGAGTTCTTTTCTAATTTAAGAGAAGAGAAATTGCGAGAAACAATCAGAATATATGAACAGATATGGGTGGTTGGAGAATTAAATGTAAAATTAGAAAGAATATTTTAATTTTGGTATCGAATACTCCATATAATATATATATATTATATATATATATTAATATATATATAATAATAATAATTATATTATAAATATGATAATATAATATAATATATATAATATATATAATATACATATATATTATAATATATAATATAATATATCATATATTATATATATTGCAGAGGAGAAATTATTTGTTGTTTCGATAGTAACCAGAGACCAGTGGTATTGGCTGTTGCACGACCGCACCGAAAACGGAAAAGGGAAGCATGGTGTTTAAAATTTAAGATATGTTTGTTAGAATGCCATGTGAAGGTCTAGCCGGTAACAAGAGTTGAGAGAAAGTGGATGGGGTTACAAATTGAAAGGCAAGAGCAGACTGAAGAAGAACCTTGTTTAAGGGAAGGCGTATGATAAGAAGGACAGATTGATAGGTTAGAAGTATTGCAATGTGTGGTTTGCTGAGTGTCCTTTGTATTCAATTTTGGTCCGAGTTGTCCTAAAGATTTCAGGAATACAAGGTTAGGATATAAAAGAGGGGAATAATTAAAGAACCGTAGAAAGGGACTGAATGAGGTGAGATGCGTGTATAGATTTGGAAGAGGAAGAGTGTTAAGATGAATGATATGACATTGAAAATAAAGATTATTACTTTCATGCGGATAACAGGAGCGTTATTGGGGAAAGATGGTAATTAATAAAAATTGTGCAATAGTCGATACCGGGTGTTCAAAGAATGTTCGGAAGACCAAGAAAAAAGAAAAATGACTAAGGCAGAGCGATAGGAAGTATGAATTAAGTATGAAAGGGAAAAAGGTGATAGATTCTTTGAAAGATAAAGATGAACGAAGATTTGGGATCTATTTATATTTATTATAAAGGTATTGAAAAGATTGGGATATCCATGCTGCATTGAGGGTAGACGTTTTTCGTTGAGAACGGAAGTGGTAAAATGGGGATATACCTTGGATGTTAGGATATGACTCCTTTAAAACCTTTAATGTGAAATCTGAATTTTAGAAAGAATGAAAATGACGATAGAACTTGGAATGTTATATTGTGAGGATGTAAGATGAATGAGATAAGGACATTTGAAAATTGGTTTAAGAGGATATTTAAGAAAAAGAATAGGTGTGTGGTGAGGAACATAAGGGGATAGGTTATGTGATGAATAAGAAAGAGATCAAATAATCCAGAAGTTTACATTTGAAAATTTGGCACATCCAATAGAGGTAGGTTATCGGACTTAACTAACGATGCTTATGGGAATGAGATTTGCAGTGAAGAAGGTAAAGAGATAAAAGGGTGTGTAGAAAAAGTGAATGATGAGTGTGATGTGTGTGTGAGATACCAGAAGACTTCAAGAAGACCTGTGGTTGGCTTTCCACTTGCGAAGGGGTTTAATGAAACGGTGGCAATGGTTTTGGGGGGAAATTGAAGTCAGAGGTTTCTTGTGACGGTTGATTTGGGCACTAAGTATTGTCAAGCAGTTTGGGTGAGAAGCAAGGAGCCTAAGGAAATTGTGGAAAAAGTGTTAGAAAAATAGTATATTTGGTGAGCCTGAAAGATTTTTGAGTGATAATGGTTTAGAGTTTCAAAATGAAGAAATGAAAGAATTGTGTGAAAGGTTGTATGACTCAATGGGTAACTGCTGCTGAAAGTTCGTGGAGTAATGGTCAATGTGAAAAAAATGGTAGGGCTATTAAAGGATTCTATGAGATAAATGAAAGATAAGGGTGCTATTAAGAATATATGTCTGATGTGCCCAGTTGCTGCGAAGAATGGTTTATTGAACAAAAGTGGGTATTCGCCTAATCAGTTAGTATTTGGTAAGAATGATAGTTGCCTAATTATGCTACTGAGGAGAAGGCTATTATCGGTGTTTTGGGGGTTGAAGGGGAAATCCTTATTGGACATCTGGAAGGCATTAAATCGAGTAGATTAATATGCATTCAGTAGGAGGGAGATGATAGGATAAAGAGAGCTATGAAGGGCCAGATAAGGGAACATAGAGTATATTTGGTTGAACCTGGTGAGAATGTGTATTATAAGAAATTGATAAAGGATGGAGAGGCCCAGCAAAAGTGATAGGAAGGAATGGTAAGACTGTGGTAGTTAAATATGGAGAGACACTAAAGGTACATATTACAAGATTAGTAGAAGCTCCAACGGGAATATTCTAAATGAGGTAGATGATGGTGAGAGTAAAGAAATATGGAAGAACAAATGGTGATAAAAGGGATAATGAAAGTGTAGGAGAATCTGAGTATGAGGATGAATTTGTGAAAAGTTGAGATAGGGAAGAAACCCAGTCAGGATGAACAGCAGGAGGTTGTAGAGGAAGTGGAAGAAAAAGTGAAGATAGGAAAGAAGTATAGATGTGTTAATAAAAAAAAGTAATGAGAGTATTGATGTAAAAAAGGGGGCTTAGTAGAGCTGGTAAGGCTAGGAGTAAGAAGGGGAGTGATTCCTATAATATTCACAAATTAAGTAATGGGGAGTATAGCTGGGTTAATTTTCGTGATTACAAGGATATTGGATGTATAAGTGATCAGGTAATTGGGATGATGAAAGAGTATTGAAAGCTAAACTGAAAGAAATTGATAATTGGGAAGAGAATGATGTCTTTAGAAAGGTTAAGGATAAGGGTCAAAGGAGTATGAGTATATCTCTGAGATGGGTGACGAAAATATTATACAACTTAATATTAGAACAGACATAATTTAATAGAATGACTTGATAAACTTAACTGAAGAATAGAGAAAGAAAACGAGACACTAATTCACTGCCACTGATATTATATAGATGCGCAAAATACACTAATCAGTTATTCGCACGTTTTTTCTCGTATGCTGACAAATATTAGTTAAACATTTCAACAGTCAATCGAAGACAAAAACTAGTCACTAGAGAACAATGCTGCAGAGAATGCTGTTAACTGATAATTTAAGCCAGGGCTGCACTTTGGAAAAATTCCAGGTGGTATAACATGTACTCCGCATTACTTAAAACACAAAAATTATTCATAACACATTCTCGAGGAAGTTAAAATATGCTTCCGTTTTCACATATCTTAAAATTTGCTGCTTCATATCCTTGGATAAGTTTAATTTCGCTGAGTGATATCTAATTTGTAAATTTTGAAAATTATTATTTATTACACTTATCTAATATTAAAGTGTTTGGCAATAAAAATTAAAACAAAATTACATATTTAAAATAACGTTTAAAAATAACAATTTATTTTTTCTGTAAAAAATTTTCTAATTGTGTTTAATAAACACAAATCATTAAATCAAAATAAACACTTTAAACAATTAAAAATGAAAAATAATTTTAAAATATAATATATTTAAAAAAAAATTAAATTACATTTGTGAACAGTTTCTCAAGCTTGGCTTAAAAGTATAGTTTTCATTGTTCCTTAATTGATCGTATAATTAAGCTGTAAGACCTTTTATAATATTAAAAAAAAAAAAAAAAAAAAAAAAAAAAAAAATTGAAGTTCAAATAAAGAAAAATTATAAAATATATTTAATATTATTTATATAAAAATAACAATAAAAATTTAGAATCCCTTTTTGAATCTTTTGGATTTTAACATTTTAGCATTTTCTGGACCATAATTGCGTCTTTTTCTATTGTTTCGACTTTTGAGAGAAATATTTTCAATGTCAACATACGGAGGTACAGGTAAGCCAAAACATTTGTAACATCTGTGCTCTCATCACAATAAATTGAAAACATTCCTGCATTTCTTAAATCTAGCAAAAGCTTATCAATTACGTCTTTGTCCATAGCAATTATTCTATCTTTTACCGTATTTCTAGCAACTGGCATTTTATCAATTCTTTTTTTATTTACAACCTGACAAATATGCGTGGAATTATCCTAATGAAAATTATTAATTTCTGCCGCCTTCAATAACGACTAGGGAAGAGAAAATTGTTCTAAGATGGACAAACTACAGCTTTATAAATCAATGTTCAATCGATATATTATTTTCTTAATTTAAAGTTTTTAAACCATCAGTTATTCACAAATTATATGAAAAAAATTCAGTAAAACCTAAAATTTACACTGTAAAACAAATGTTTCAACCAAAGATCAATTTCAGATATAAATGCAAAAATTTTTCTTTAAAGTACGTACATAAAAGAAAAGAAAAAAAGATAATAACGTACCTTATTAAGATCTAATGCTGATATATCAAATATATCTCGAGAGGAATGTGCATTGTAGGATCTTACATATGCTTTAAATGCTTCTTTTGCACTTCCCAAAAGATATGGATTGGTTGTTACTAACTTCTCCAACTGAAACACAAATTAATTAATTAATTAATTAATTATTATATAATAATATTATATATATATATATATATATATATATATTATATATATATATATTATATAATATATATATATATATATAGTCAGATGTATCTTATATATTATTATATATATAGGTACTATATATATATATATAATACTTTATATATATGTATATATATATATATAATTATATATATTATATTTTTATTATATATATATATCATATATATATTTATATACTATATATTTATATTTATATTATCATTATAATATAATATATATATACATTTATATATAATAATTTTCTTCGAATATGCTTTAGATTTGTTCTTATTACTGTTATTAGTTATCACTGGTGTTATGATTTCTATATTTTATATAACCTCCCTATATATATATATCTCTAAGTATATATACATATATTATAATATTAAGATATTTACTATTATATATATATATTTTTAATATATATATTATATATGTTTTATTAATAAGTATGTTTTATTATAATAATTTCCTTCGATATGCTTTAGATTTGTTCTTATTACTGTTATTATATAGATATATATATATATATATATATATATATTAATTATTATATATAATCTTATATTATTATGTTGTTATTAATATATGTTTTATTATAAATACTATAATTCCAGATTGTAACACTTTTTACGAATTATTTATTCATTTTTTGATAGTATTCTGCAGAAGAATAATGCAGAAATATGTTGTATTCATCAAATAAATAATAAAATGAATCTAACATATGAGCTAATCTCTTTTTTTTATATGTATCACGAATTAATCTAACTTTTAAATGTAAATTATTAATAATTTGGGATCTCTGGTGAATGGCCGAATAAGTTTTATCTTTAAATATCATATAATTTTACTTACCTTCCTCAGTATCCCAGTAAAAACCTGGATTGTTCTCAAAAACATAAACCATTGGGTACCTAGCTTCACGGAAAGAGGTAAATTTAGCGAAGAAAGTGTATGTAA
>JABUQX010066637.1:0-10000 GCA_015478945.1 Trachelipus rathkii | reverse complement strand
TATATTATATATTATCATATATATATATATATATATATAATATATATATATATATAATATATATGTATATAATAATATATATATATATATAATAATATTATAAATATATATATTATAATATATATATATATTATATATATAATATATATATATTTGTAAAATATTTTTTATAAAATTATTTCACAATATATGAAATAAAAAACACGTTTTTTTGATACTTAAAACGTACAATTCAAAAACAAAATTTTGCTTCATAATCCATTTCTACATTTCAACATTTTTTGTTTAAATAACTTTTCATTTAATACCTTTTTTATTGTTTGACTCGACATTTCTTTTCATAAAATTGTAAACAGGATGTCGAAATAAGTCTAAATCTATTCCTAAATCTAGGAATCAATCTAGATTTAAATCTAGATTTATTTCAAGAAATCTATTTTTGACGTCACTTCAGGAAAGGAATTGAAAGACCGAGAGAATGGTGAGGGAATGAGAGGGAGAAACTTTAGGGGTTTAGAGAGAATTAGAGTAGGGGATAGAGAGGGTTTTGGAGAAAACGATTTTTTAAGAAGGGTTGGATCATAGGAAAAATCATTTGTTTGGGTCGAACAACCACTTAGATAACAGCTAAAGAATAGCGCTAAGTAGTGTTGTCAAGGCGCGAAAATTAATAGAAGTTTTTCTTAAAAAATTAAAATATATATAATATGCATTCTTTGAATATATTATATAGGATATTTTATATCATATATAATATACAAAGATGTATATTGTTTTTCCGTTTTTCTTTTTAATTATAATATATTAAATATAAAGAAAACAGATTAAATATCAGTGAGACGAGCAAAGGAAGGTTCTCACTTAAAAACATATTAAAATGATCGTTTGGGACAAAGGATTATTTTAAAATAAAATAATAATAATAATAATTATAAAAACTATTAAAAATAATTATTACATTATAATTTATGATGATGATAATAATAAATAATAATAATAACAATAAAATACTAACTCTAAACAATAATATAAAATTAAAAATATTATTTTATTTACAGCCTTTACTTTGTAATATTTTATTGTTTTAAAAATAAAATAAAGATGTTTGACATACTAATGAAATATATTTGTTAATTATTATATTGCAATTAATACAATATTAATTGTAATATTGGAGAAATTTTAATGTATTTATTTTAAATGATTTTTCTGTATTCATGAAATATTTATATTGATATATTTGGAATATTACATTAATTACTAATTAACTAATTAAAAAATTACTTACTTATTTAATATTTAGTAAACTCATTATTTTAAAGAACATTTAATTTATAATGTGTTTTCCATTGTTTTATATAGGTTTTTTTGGGACCAGTAATTTAGGATGCAATAATAAACTCTTTACGAATTGGTGCGTTATTAAAATTCCTCCATTGTGGCCAATTGAGAAAGAAGAATCTCGAATAATTAGAGGACCACAATTGGCGACCTTGCCAGGATATTGGAAGGTGTAATCTTCTCATCATTCAAAGTGGTTACTGTGTCTTGGATGAGAGATTCGCTTCTTGCACGAACTTATGGAAACCTTCTGAGTCAACAAGTGCCCACTGTTTTCCCAATTCTGTGAGGGGTGACTTCTTTTGTCACTAACAGATGTTCCCAAATCTAAACCTTTGCCAAGCAGTTTAAAGGTGGAAAATCCATTTGAAGTACTGTAAGTACAGAAATTATTTTACACACAAAAAAAAATTCACACTAAAGATTTAAATGAACATATGTTAATGTTTTCCAAAAATTACAAAACAAATTTTTGAAAAATGGGTGACAGATAAAAATTCCCCATGATAGCCATAGAAAAAGAGCTACTTAATATAATGAGTGAAAAATAGAAAATACCCAAAATTTTAGACATTTTTAATGATATTCACAGAAATTCAAATCTTGATTTAGTGACATTATTGTCTGCATTTTTCATTATTTCTGTATGTTTTTTTTTGTTTTTTAATATAAAATTACTAAGAAAATAATTCATAAAAAATGTTGAATAATTGCAATTTTTTTTTCTTTTATACTGGTTTTTCTGAGGAAAGTTCTTTTAAGATATATATAGAAAAATTATGCAATTGACACCTGTAAATTAAGTAATTAAGATTAGATTAATTAATTTTTTTTTATTTTACTAAATGAAAGTACAGAGTTAGTAAATCAGTTTAGTGAAAAAATTTTTCGTTTATCATAATTAGTAAAGTAATTAGAGCTAGTAGAAGATTACTAAAGAGAAAAAACAGCAGCAGCATACAATACGACAAGTTAGAACAATGATAAGTCAGAAATATGTGTGTGCAAAAATTGGTTATTTCATCTCAATAATATAATGAATGGGACGTAAGGAAGTATTCGAGGGAGGGAAAAAATAGGCGCTGGATATTGAGTAATCCGGAGGGAAGGGAGATTGTCATTGAGTGGGAGAATCAAATTCAGGGGAAAGAGAAATTGCCTCCAAGAGTGAGGGATTGAAATTTTGACTCAATTGACCCCCTCATTTCTTCGTTCACTCTTACCCCCATTCATTCCTTCGTTCATTTTCTCCCTATTTCTTTTCCTTCTCTTTCTTTCATTTTAGCACAATAACAACACACACACACATTGTTTTATATATATATATATATCGTTTTTACTTTTATTAATAATAAATTTATTAATTACTTTTTTTCATTATAATTTTTTACTAATCATATTTGACGTAGTCCGCGAATATTTTCAGGTGGTAAAATTTCGATTTTGGTTTTTTTTTTATAATATGTATTAAAGTACATTGTCGTGGTCCCGCGAATATTTTCAGGTGGTAAAAAATTTTCGATTTCGGTTTTTTTTTACCCGTTTTTTTTTGCGTGGCTTAGAAAGCCAAAAGTGTTTTTTTTTCTTTTTTTTTTTATGTAATTAAATATAAAAAGTGTTTTTTTTTAATTTATCGATTTTGATTAACAAAAGTTAATTAATAATTATCAAAGTGAGGTAGAACCTTTTAGACAAGACCCTAGACCATCCCAGAAAAGGTCACTAAGACAAACGTCACCAAGAGACACCGCGTGGTCACCTTGAGGTCACGCACGGGGTCACCAGGGGTTCATCCAAGTCAAAAGGTCAAATAAAGGTCAAAAGGTCAAAACAGGGTCAAAAAAGGTCACCGCCAAAAATTGCCCTGATTGACCCTAAATACAGATTATTTTATTTTTGACCTAAAACATTAGAAAATTGTTTTCTTTGACCTAAAAATAACAGAATTGTTATTATTAGAAAATAATCGAAAATTTCATATTTTTGAACCTGAAATATTATTCTAACCACCACCAGAAACATTTTAGAACCACAATTGTAACAGAATTGAAAAATAAATTTGTTGGTGACAGATTGAATTGATTTCACTCAGAACAAAACTTTAATAGAAGAACATAGAACAATTTTGAAGAACTTTGAAGAACAGTAGAACAAATAAGTTGACCTATAACATTAAAGACACACCCGACTAGGAAAAGGGGATAGTTGTTTCTTAAATAATAGTTATAAAGAGGAAAAACAAAATATAATTGTCTAATGGACCTTTGATATTTTTTTTTTTAAAAAATTTGGAAATTTCTTGAGGAGAGCTAGCAGCCATTCATGAAATATTAGTTGTATATTTTTTAAATAATTTTAGAAAGAATTATTTTTAATTTTTTTGAACTTTAAATAATTTTGAAAAGAATATTATTTCATTTTTTTCACTTTCAATTAATTTTGAAAGAAAATTTATTTTTATTTCTAACTTGAATCTAAAGATACTTTTAGTTTTAAAACTTTAATTTTAATTTTACTGGTAATTAATTTATAACAGTAATTAATAATTGAATTAGTAAAGATAATCCTAATTATTAATAGTTAAAAAATTAATTACTGATATAAACTCTTTTGTTTGAGTTTAAATAGAACTTTACATATTTTCTTTGAACATTGAAAATTTTTGGAAAATATTTGGAAAACAGTTTGAATATTTTTGAAAACTTTGAAAAAATATTTTGAAAACTTAGTGTTTTTTTTTTGAAAACTTTGAAAAAATATTTTGAGAACTTAGTTTTTTTTATTTGATTAATTTAAATTAATTATAAATTGATTAATATAAATTAATTAACAATAAATCATGACTATGCTTGAACCAATAGTCTTTACAGTCTTCGTATTTTCTACATTGTTTCTCATTCTCTGTTACCTGGTTCAAAGGGCTATAGCCGGACCAGTTGACCCTAATGGAGCTTCAGGAGGAGCTGAAAGAGAAAATAAAGACTTAGAAAATGATGATTCAACAGAGAACATGAATGAGAACATGGATAATACAGAAGAAGTTAATCAAGATGAAGAACATGATGTAACAGAAGTAAAGACTACTGATGGACAGAAAACAGAAGAGAATACAGGAGCAAAAACCAAGATAAGGAAACCCACACAAAAGGATATGGGACTTCCTCCAGTATATCTACCTCCTTCTAACATTGATACAATGTCGTTAAACCCAAATCAGAGAACAGCTTGGGACTGGCATCAACCAGGAAATACAGAAAATACAGCAAGAATACCTAAGGTGCTCCAAAAGACAAATGTTTTGGACAATACTTTTAATATACATTTAAATGCATCGGGGGCCACTCCCCCTTCAAATAAAAAGAAGACTTATCCTTCCTGGAATGGCCAAACAGAAATATTTAACAATAGAAGTGAGTTTAGTGGAACTTGGGGACAGACCCAAGCAAGTGATACTTTATATGGAGGACAACCTCAGAATCCGTGGGGACCAGCCCAAAATATTTTAAATAATCCTTTAAATATGCAGCCACCTTCCACAGGCTGGCAACAACCCCTTCCTACAATGCAACCTGGTTACAATCCATACCCATATGGACCCCCTTATGGAGGATATTATCCCAACGCTGCGTATGCCCCTCCACTTCCAAGAATTGCTACAAGAATTAAAATTGTATGAAGAAACACGCAAAGACACCAAGTTTGGGTAGGCATTTAGTTTGAAACAGATTACCTTTCGACCGTTGGCAAGAGAAGATAAGCACGTTAGGCCTAATAACTGAAAGACAGAAAATAGACTATGCTAAGACTACAATCTCTTCTGATTTCACATCAGAGGCCCGCCAGTACATTCTCAAAGATAATAGCTTCTCGAGGTGTAAGACCCTAGAAGACTTCTTGATTCAACTGAAGATTTTTCTCAAACCAGAAAAAACCGAGACAATCTTCTGTCTTTTGAAACAGTTCATGAAATTTCAAAGGAGACCACATGTAACTCTTACTGAATTCATGTTGGACTTGAAGAATCTCCTTTGGGAATATCAAAGAAAACTCATTAGATATTGAGCCTTCCTTTGGATTTACTTCTCAACAGATAAATATCTTAATTATGACTAAGATTTTAGAGAGTATGGAAGAGCTCAGAGATCATCGAAGACTTAGAGAAAAAGTCTTAAAAGTCTTTAATCCAGATTTGAGTTTCGTAGAAATTTTGGAGAAACTCAGCCAGATAGAAGAAGGAGTCTTGTTCCAAACTAACCATAGAGCTGAACAAGATAGAAGAAATACAGCTAGAGTATTCTATACAGAGAACAATAGCACTAATAATAGTGAAGTTAGAAAAGAAAGAACTACATATAACCCTTCCATGAGGAACAGAACCATGGAATGGAGTAATAAAAAGAATACTTAAACAATAATACAAACAAAAATAGGAAACCAAAGGGCCCCCCCCCCTTCCCCTTCCAAATATAAAGACCTAAAAAAGGGAGTAGTCTAAGCAAACTCTCCAGTAAAAAAGAAATAAAAGTCAATGGAATATTGCCTAAAATGTGAATCTTTAGGTCACCATTCCCGAAAACTGTGGTTGGAATACAACATATTGCAGAGTATGTAGAAAGTTCCATGCCCGGGGTTCGACGTCTAATTGCAAAATGCCCCTGTGTGGATCCCAAATGAAAATGAAATAATATGGTTATACCATATAATAACCCCACTGATTTGAATAAATGGGGTTAAAAAACAAAGCTCGAAGATCGAGATTAACAATGATTCAAAAAATACTAGAAAAGCCAAACTACTTACTTCAAAGAATGAGCGTAGGCTATCAAGGTAAGAGTCCTAAGAAAACGACCAGAGTTCACCTGATCTCTCATCAAGCAGATCCAGAACATGAAGAAATATCTGAAGCTGAAGATGAAGAAGAAGAGAACGAACAGTTTTTTCAACCCGATCTTTCTACAAGAGAACCAAATTTTTGAGTTAGTTCTGGCAAGATTTAAATGAAGAAATGGTAAATAGGACAGTAATTAAAGAAAATACTTCAAGCTTAAAGAAGAGAGGTGTTATAGTAACCTCTAGCTTCTTTGGTGTAGGAATTAGACCCCCAAAATTGGGATGTCATTATTTTTTGTCAATATTTTTGACTCCAACAAAAGGTCAGAACGAGGTTGAAGTTCATAGCCTACTAGATTTGGGGAACAGCTGTTTTGATATCGTTGGTAGATTAAAGGAATAGAAAAGAGAAAGGAAGATTCATAACTGTTCTTAAAGAAGCTAAAGTATTATACGTTCAAGGGATTGGAACTCAGATGATCCATCCTATAGGAGAAGTTGATCTACTTTTTAGACTACACCAACAGTATTACCCAGTTACCTTTTTAGTGTGTAAGACTGGAAGCACTGGAGCTTGGAATGGAATTTTATTAGGTACAAGTATTTTAGCTAATCTACCTATAACAATAGACCTTTCGTCATCACATTTAAATCTTAAAGAAGAGGATAACGAAATTAAAGTTAAAATCTTTGCCAGGTTAGGAAGTTATTTTCTCATGAATCAAGAGGAAAAGATAACTAAGAAAGATATAAATAATAATTCTAATATAAATGACAAATTTAAATTAAACAATTACAGTGATAATTGTAAACCAGTAATTAAGAGAGGCTCTATTGAAAAGCCTACAAAGAGAGTTATTACTCAAGGCTCATTGGAGAAGCCTACAAAGAGGTAGAAATAAATAAGAATAATATTGTTCATCAAGAGAACAAAGAAAATTCACAACTTCCTCCGGTAAAGGAAGGACCTTTCATAGCAAGTGGAAGAAATAGAAGTTCATTGCCTATAATAAAGAAACCATGGCACCTGCTTCAATCTTATGGTTACTTGAGGTCAGACCCGGAGAGTAAAAGAAGATTTGAAACTGAAAAGAGTGTTTTAAAAACCTTGCTTTTCCTTAGGGCCATTATAATTTGCAACTCTGTATGCCCAGTAAAAAGGAGAAACAATGAAGTTTTTTGAGTTAATTAATCTAAGGAACAAAGCCTTTTTATTTAAGAAGAATAAATATATACGGGAAGTGTTCCATCCTATTTAAGAATTATTGGAAAAAGATTTTTAATAAAATGCTATTGCTACACGAGAATAAGCAAATAGGGTCACTTGTATAGTGAACACTGCTCAGAAATTATCCCGATAAGAGCGGAGTTGAAGAATGCTACAGAGAACTTATAAACGATAATTTAAGTAAAAAGAAGCAGATGTTTCTAATTCTAGCAGAAACCTGAACACACTTTAGAAGAACTTTTGGACTTGTTAATGGAATATAAGGACGTCATCGCTTTAGACGACGATGCAGTTCCTGTTTGTCCTATACAGAAGTTTGAAATAGAACTTACTCCAGACGCCAAAAGTTATTTTTTAGAAACCGTACGTCTCCCACATCGCGTACTTGGAAGACATCGAATAATTTTACAGATGCACGCTTGAAAAGGATATATTAAGAAGCTTGCATCGGCCACATAGTTCACCGTTATGGAGTAGTGGCCAAAAAGAACTCTAACAAACCAAGAGTCTGTATAGATTACCGGTACTTAAACTCTTTCAGCGTACCGGACGTGTACCCATTGCCCTCAATAGACGAAATATTCTCGTCCCTAGGAGGTAGTACGATTTTTACTAGTTGTGACTTGATCGATGCTTACCATTCCCTCGAAGTCGAGGAGGAAACACAGAAATTAATGGCTTTCCGTACAAGGAAAGGGATTATTCTGCCCAACCAAATTATTATTTGGGCATCGCAATGCCCCAAGTACCTATGCTAGGACAATGCAAGTCGCGTTGAACCATTTATTAGGACCTATTGCCCAAGTGTATTTAGATGATGTCTTAATCATGGGTAAAAATAAGGCAGAACATTTTGAAAACTTAAAGAAAGTTTTTACTGCGTTTAGAGAAAATAAATTGAGAGTTAAATTGACCAAATGTCATTTTCTACAAACTTCAGTATTGTATTTAGGATTTAAAATAGGAAGAGACGGAATTTCACCAGATCCAGCGAAGATAGAATCGATGAAGAGTTTCGTCCCTCCAACAAGTGTTAAGGAAACACAATCTTTATTAGGATTTTTCTCGTATTTTCGCTTTTTAATTAGTGACTTTGCACTAATTGCGAAACCATTATATAACTTAATAAAAAAGAATGTTAAGTTTGAATGGAAGGAAGAACACCAAAAAGCATTTGAGCTCTTAAAAGAGAAGCTTGTGGTGCAACCTCAGTTAACTTTTCCAGACTATTCCAAGCCATTTTTTATAGGTACAGACGCCTGTGACTATGGAATAGGAGGCGTTCTTTACCAGATGTCAGATGACGGCAAGGAAAAACCGTTGTCTTTTGTGTCAAGAGTGTTAAGAGGCAGTGAACTCAACTATGATATTATAGAAAAGGAATGTTTGGCTGTTGTCTTCTCACTACAGAAGTTTAAAAATACGGTGTTTGGTTACCCCATCACCATATTAACTGATAATCAACCTCTTTGCTTTATATTTCGCAACAAACAACAAACGGGACGCCTAGCCCGTTGGAATTTATTTGTTAATAGTTTTTCACCAACTATAAAGTATAAGACAGGAAAGACTAATATACCGCCAGATTATTTGAGTAGGCATCCAGCAAAAGCTCCAAACGTTTATTTCTTTAAAGGAGAAAAGAAACCGATGCTACCAAGAAAAGATTTTATTTTAACAAAAGAAACTTTTAATAGGGAACAAGAAAATTGCCCTAGATTAAAAGAATTAGTTAAGTGGGCTAAGGAAAACCCTAAAACTTATCCACATATTTTCCATAAGAAAGTATTGTACTATGCAACTAGAAAGGAACCTTATGTAATACAAGTACCAGATAGCATGATCTACTCAGTTATAGATCATTGCCATTCTTCACTTGGAAGTGGGCATGGAGGACAGCAAAGGACTGAAAAACGAGTTAGAGAGAGATACGTTTTTCCTCATTTAAGTAAGTTAGTAAAGGAGTACTGTTCTCAGTGCGTGTCTTGTGCTAAGGTTAAAGGTCCTAGACCTCCAAAAGCAGAAATCAACAGATGGCCTCTTCCTTATACTCCATTTTCTAGAGTACACGTGGATAGCATAGGAAAACTTCCCACATGTTCAATTTCAGGAGCCAAACACATTCTCGTCTTCAGAGATGTTTTGACTCGATACTGTGAATTAGTCGCATGTAAGACAAGAACGAGCCAAGAATTTGCTCAAGCTTTACAAGAAAGAGTAATATGTCGGCATTCGAGCCCAGAAATTTTAGCCTCGGACAATGCCCCAGAATTTACTTCAGCTGCCTTCAAAGAGCTATGTAAGGCTTGGAGGATAAAAAAAGTTAATATTCTGCCCTACAAACCAAGTCAAAATGGTGTAGTTGAAAGATTGAATGCAGATATTGAAAATTTCCTCCGTCATTTCGTAAAGGATAATCATAGAGATTGGTCAAAATACCTATCTTTTGCTCAAATAGCTATCAACACATCGTATAATCGATCAATTGGATCATCTCCACATTTTGTCCTGCATGGATATATAAAGAGACTTCCCTACGAGATGCCTGATTATGTCTCTCCATTTACAAATAAATCGGAAAATAGAAAATTCATATTCTGT
>JABUQX010066636.1:0-26780 GCA_015478945.1 Trachelipus rathkii | reverse complement strand
GTGTTCTTATTATATTATATATATAGTATATATATTATTATTGATTATATATTATTATTATTATTATTATTATTATTATTATATTATTATTATTATTATTTATATATTATATATTTATATTATTATATATATAATAATGAACTTAATAATAATAATTAATAATAATAATAATAACAATAAAAAATCAATTATAAACTTGTGAAAAAATAATGAATAATTAATAATTCATATTTTTATTCTAGCATTGTTTTAACATCTGTTTTGCCTATTTTTATTTTATTATTCTTACAATAATCCATTATTTTAATATTCTCATTATTATTATTATTTTATTATTTATTATTATTTATTATTATTACTTATTATCTATTTTTATTATTATATTATTATTATATGATAAAACTGATTTAATATTATTTATAATTAATAATAATATAATAATAATAATAAATAATAATAATAATAATAATAATAATAATAAATAATAATAATAATAATAATAAATAATAATAATAATATAATAATAATAATATTGATTATTCATTACAAATATTATTATTGTTAAGTATTATTATAAGATTACTATTCGTTATTCATATTATAATTTAAACGTCATAATTTATTTTATAAATAGTGAATATAGGTTTTGGGATTTTATTATTAGTCGTACATAGGCCTATTCGTAATATAAAGTGCCTATTTTGTTAAAAAGTGAATTATTATTAATTATTATGGGAAAAATTATTAATTCTTATTGTCTACTCTAAACATGTTTTTTCAATGTTTTTTTTAGGCATATAACGATGAAAATAAAAGTTCATAATTTTTGAAAAAAATTTCACGTTCGCATTTTCCTTCGCGAGTTCGTGGTCGGGAGTCGGGAGGTCGGGAGCTCGGGAGTCGGGAGTCGGAGTCGGTTGTTTTTAAATCGACTCTGGGAGTCGGGAGTCCGGGAGTCGGTTGTTTTTAAAATCGACTTCTGGGAGTCGGCATCGGGAGTCGAGTCTATTTTTTCTCGTCTCCGACACATCCTGACTAAATATATATATTATATATATTAATAACTATATTATATATATATATACATATATATATATAATATATATTATATATATATATATATATATATATATATATATATATATATATATATATATATAATTATATTATATATATATATAACATAACACTAACTCACAATTACCACTACACACTCACACCCCTAAACATACTACTCATACCTACACCTACTCACACCCCTAACCTCACTCACTATACATCATAACCTCATACTTAAACACATAAACACACAAATAACAACAAATATTAAAAAGAAACTACACACTCCGCACTCTCACTCATTCTTCACTCACACCTCACTCTACAACATCTCAGAACCACACTCTTAGAAAAGAGCACACCTACTCGCACTCACTCTCACACAATCACAAACACCAATAAACATATATATATATAATATATAAACAATAATATACACATACGACTCACCCTACAAACAATAATCACAATACTCACTCACACCTCACTATACTTATACTCACTCACTCACTCAATATCTACTCACACAAAAATTATATTATATATATACTATACCCCTAACTACAACCTACTCTACTACCCTCATCACCTATATATACTATCCAAAACACCCCTCCCCCTACCACTAAACTCACTCACACAAAAATACCTATACACACTCTAATTTCTACTCAATACACATCTACATCACCCTAAAATTAAAAATCTCACCCATGACCCACAGCATTGCATAACAATTCTCCCCAACCCTCCCAATACCACCCAACATATAAATAAATACATAATACAATTTCACCAACCTAAGCACATATTCCATCCATTACAACGATGAAAAAAAATACCTAAACCACAAAACAAAAACCACAAATGATCTAACTCAGAATACTATAAATGTTTTATAATATAAATGATTGGCTATTATATCTATATATATATATTATAATAATATATAATACCGTATATATATATAATATATATATATATATATATATATATATATATATATAAATACTATAATATATATATATTACACTATATATATTATTCCTTATATTGCAGGGCCATATACGTTATAATATATATAATACTTTTTATTTATATTAGAAATCATTTGAAAAAACTAAAATTTATAAATATCTTAATATATAAAAAAAGGAAAACTATATATATATATTTATACATTTTTATACAATATATATATATATTTACCATATATTATATGGATATATAAATGATTTTTGCATTTTTATACAATAGATATATATTTAAATAAAATAATATTTATTATATATATATATATATATATATATATATATATACATTCAGAGGCGACGCTCAGCATGAGTTGACATTATAGAGACGATCTATTTTTACAAATATCATATTGTTACGACTAATTATTCTTTATTTTTTTTGCTTAAGTTGATCAAATAAATAAAATTATTACAGTATTAAAATATAAAAGATTATGCAAAATTTGAAACGAAAAAAGGCAAGAATGAAGCCGCTATAAGATATCGGCTTTGGTTAGCGCACAATTAAAAAATAGCCGCAATCCGGTGCCCGAAAGCCAATGGGCGGAGATCAGTGATCTGTGCAATTTAGATCTTATAGGCAGTACTAGAAATGTTATCATAAATACTTTATGTATTTAATAAATGATATGCTTTAAATCTACCATACGATATATAATATATATTTTATAACAAAAATATTTTTCATAAAACAAATAAAATAAAAAACAAACATCTACTAATACAAATAAAAATAAAATAGAAAGAAAAAAACAGAACTAACTTGAAATATTATGATTAAGAGTTAATCATTGGTATAGATTCAACTAATAGAAATACGATTCTAGATCAAAGAAAAGGGATATAATCTGGGTAACTCAGCTATCTTAGATTATATACTAAATAATATAGTAAATAATAATATATATTATACTATATACTATACTATAATTAACTATAATACTATATATTATAGAGAGAGAAAGAGAGACA
Source organism: Trachelipus rathkii (assembly GCA_015478945.1). NCBI lineage: Eukaryota > Metazoa > Arthropoda > Malacostraca > Isopoda > Trachelipodidae > Trachelipus > Trachelipus rathkii. The sequence goes on along the minus strand of JABUQX010066636.1, from coordinate 23,715 downwards.
GTAGGAGAAGAGAGAGAAGAGAGAGAGGAAGAGGAGAAGAAAGAGAAAGGAAGGCATCAAACAGACTAGACCTGGAAGAGAGAGCGAGGAGGAGACGAACAGACGCGAGTGGGAGAGGAGAACGAGACGCGAGCGAGCGAGAGAGTCGGAGAGAGCACGATCGGAGGAGAGAGAGTAAGCGAACGAGGAGAGATGAGAGTACGGGAGAGCCGAGAGAGACAGAGAGAGAGAGACGAAGAAGAGACGAGACGAAAGACCGAGAGACGAGAGTACGAGAGAGGAGAGAGAGAGAGAGCAGAGAAAGGGAGAGACGAGGAGACAGAGCAGAGGCGCCGACAGAGTACGTAAAAAGTTACATGGATCGACCCACGACACACATATAGTATATATATATACATATATCCTACCTATATAATTACTATATATATATATACTATTATATATATATATATAATATATATATATACTATATATATATATTAATTACTATATATAATATATATATATATATATAATATATATATATAGTATATATATATTATAATATATATATATAAATTATATATATATATATATATGTATATATACTATATAATATATATATACCTATATTATATATATATATATATATACTATATATATATATATTATATATAATACTATATTATATTTATATATATATATATATATCATATATATATATATATATATATTATATATATATTATACTATATAGTATAATATATATATATATATATATAATATATATATATAATATAATATAATATATATATATATATATATATATATATATATATATATATTATATAATATATATATATATATATATATATATATTTATTTTTAATATAAGATTAAATATACTATATAATATATATATATATTATATATTTATATATATATATATATATATATATATATATATATATATATATATAAAAACACAATTTCTCTTTTGGTGTTTAAGGACCGGAGGCTTACATTAAATCCAACAAAGTTGAGTGAAAATCGAATCAAAATCAAAGTTAAATTCCGACTTGGAAGATGATAATTAATTAAAAGAAAAGAATGGTGCTCCAGATTTACCACTCTAATACGTTGAAGAATGAGCATTGCGGTGTAAATATGGAGTCATCTAGTTGGTCAGAGAAAGGTCGAGACGGTTAGGAGATACATGTCGCAATCGTTCTGCTTCATATAAGAGTTATGCAATTTCAGAGATGAGAAGAAAAGTATTTGTTGTACAAATGGATGGGACCTATACCTAAATAAATGGTCGACAGGAAAATGGATCGACATTTGGTAAAAAAAAAAAAACGAAACCAACAAAACCTAACTTAACGTAACGTAACCTAACCTAACCTATTATAACGCATGCGGCAGACGGTACGGGAAATTTTTTTGATATCGTATGGACCATTTTACCTGTCGACTATTTTCCTTGTCGACCATTTGGGCTAATCCCCAAAGAACGCTCTACTGGTCATATTCATTACTTTCTTTCAGACTCTTTCTTGGTCCTCGGCTTTCGATATTTTGATGAATCTTTTTCCGTGGCGTTAGAGATATCGAAATCTTTTGAAAGATTCTAGCACAAAGCTTGATTTCAAAACATCCTTCTTTCGGTGTATGTTAATCTTTCTTTTAATGACCTTCTCTTTGATTTCCTTTCCAGTCGTTCTCTAGCAATTATTTTAAATGTCCACCTTTCATCTTTTTGAGTTGGTCAATAGTTGTGTTCCTCATACCCTTTCCAATCCTCATCTCTTTCTCTAATTTTTATCAACGATCTTCTGTCGTCTTCATCATCAACTATCCACATCTTTGCGGAGGACTCTACCAATTTATTACTAGGTCCGGAGTAACTAATCAGTGGGTGATCTTTCTCAAGATATCATTTTGAGCAGAGAAAACATGGTTGTTTCTAATGCCTTCATCTAAATACTAGACAAAATCTTCCACACAACCATAAAATCTTCTTCGAAAACACACAATTCAAAGTTTCGTCTGTTCTTATAATTCCCGATGTTTCTTTTTCTCGTTACCTTTCTCGGATGGATCACATTATTTCTCTTATTAAAAGAGCTTCCAAGAAGTTTGGTGTTCTGAGAAACCTTCAAAATTCCTTCACACAACCTCAGCTTTTTGTTTTTTTAAAGGAGTATTGCTAGTTCCTGCATGGAGTATGCCTTACACATCCGGAATGGTTCCACTCACGGAGCTCATTTTGATAAGGTGGAGTCTAGGGCTTCTGTCTTATCATCTCTTTCGCTCTAACTGACTTATTAGGCAGAGACCTTTACCCACCAGAAATATATATATATATATATATATATATATATATTATTAATATATATATCATATAATATAATATAATATATATATATATATATATATATAATATATATATATCATATAATATATATATATAATATATCTACACGCAAGATGGTCCGCGTGAATTAAAAACTATTGCTGCCAAAGGCTAATTTGAGAACAATTTAACTTCAGATTAGTTATTAGTTAAATAAAATTCACTGTCAAAATTGTCAAGGTGACTGCAGTCCAAACCACTATTGTGTGTGTCGCTAAACGATTAACTCTTCTCTACCTCTTAACAGTCAACCTCAATACAAAATGTTTCAAAGATTAGTGAACATTCTTATAAATATTTGGCCGTTAAAAGCAATGAATCAATCATTATCCGGTAACAAGTAGTCCCCGAGCGACCTATATATATATATACTATATATATATATATATTATATTATATTATATATATAATATATTATATATATATATATATATATATATACTATATATACTATACATATAATATATATATATTATATATCCTATTGTCGCGGATCCCCATTTACTGTTATAGAGTTTTATTATTTTTCAGTTAATTTGCATTTTACAAAGAAAACAATTTTCCATTTAAATAAAAAAGAAAGTAGAATAACGAATTTAAACTAGAAAGAAAACAGAATACCCTATTTAAATCATAAAAAGAATATCTTATTTACCAACTATTATTATTATTATTATTATTATTATTATTATATTATTATTATATTATTATTATTATATTATATTATTATTATTATTATTATTATTATTATTATTATTATTATTATTGATTATTATTATTATTATTATTATTATTATTATTATTATTATTATTATTATCATCTATGGAAAAAATGTTAATTTGGAATTTTGATTTTAAGAATATAGTATATATATATATATATATTATATATAATATATAATATTTTAGCTCACTTATATATATATATATATATATATATTATATATATATATTATATATATATAATATATTATATATATATATATATATATATAATACTCTATAATCATTACTTATATATATATAAATATATAAATATATATATATATATATTATATATACTATTATATAATATATTATAATACTATATAATTATATATATATATACTATATACTAACTACTAACTATATATACTAATATATATATGTAATTAAAAAAAAAACTGTTTTTTTATATCCTAAAATCTATATTTTAAATTGTTAATGGTACTAAGCTTTTAAGCAAAAATATTTACGCTAAACGTTAATAAACAAAAATTTAATTTTAAACAAACATTTTTGCATTTTTCTCAAAAAACATATTAGATATTTTTCAAATATATATCACTATATACTCACTATATATATATAATATATATATATATATTATACGTATATATATAATATATACTTATCATATACTATACTATAGTACATATACCTATATATTTAGGCATACATTTCATTCTCTCTACTTTGAACTAAAACTGATAAACTTTATTTTATCAGAAATTATCGTTGCCTTCAAATCCAGAAACTCGTGCTTTTATACATTTCATCCTGGAATATCAAAAAATCAACTCTTCTACACCATAAAAACTTTTCTTTGTATAAAATTCGAAAACCTTTCTGGTTACCCTACCTCACATTCTTTCTGACATTTTGCAATTTTAAAATGTCAAATCTATCTTTGTTTCTTCCTCTTTCCCTCGTACGGTATCTCTGAAGGTAATATTTCTGTCTTAACTTCTTCTAAAGCTGAATTGTTTGCTCAAACTTATCCCTTTAATTACTCTCTACATGATTGCGGAGTTATTCTTCCTCTCCGTCTCCTTCTAACGTATTAAAGTGTTATTTCTGCACTCTTTGACTTACACTAAGAAGTAATACCATGCTAAATGTATCACTGAAGTGGTCCTCAAAACCTTTGATTCTGAGCTGCAACCAGCTCTGGTAAACTGTTTCCTCACAGCCTATCAACTTTAACCTTTCGCTCCTGCTGGAAGAGTTCATTCTTGCTGCCTGTGCTGAAGAAGGGGAACCCCCAGTCAATAATCCAAATATATTCGCATCGCTTTAACCACTGATCTTTTTAAAGTTTTCGAATCTATTCTTAACAGGAAGATTTAGAAATATCTAAATCTTCTAATTTTATCTCTGAATGCCAGTTTGTCTTTTGTAAGCAGAGATAGAGTAGTGATCTTATTTCCATTCTCTCTCTAACTCTTGGTCCTCTGCTCTTTCGAATTTCAATGAACGTTTTACTTGCTATGTCACTGAACATATCAAAGGTTTCGATAATGCCTGACTAGAAAGTTTTAATTTCTAAATTTCTCTCTTTTGGTATTATTTATCCTTCTCTTTGTGACCTTCTCTTGAATTCCGTTCCTGTCGTTCCAGTCTATGGCTGTTGCTGTAGATAGCCACCGTTTATACTTCCTCAGAATTATGTTGTATCCCCAACTCTTTTTTTTTATTTTGTTTCAATTATCTTGCTGTTACTGTGTCTGCTACCCACTCTTAGGCTGATAAGTACATTGTTCCTTCCAATTTGAAAGACGAATCATTCAACAGCAAATAAATAATAAATAATAGGAGATTAGCCTTGAAGCAACAGAAATCTGATCTTTCTCGTACCTATAGTTGTTTTTAAAGAAAACAACTGTTTTCAATGCCTCAAAAACTTAGTTTCTTCATCTATCTACTTGACATAATCTTCCACACAACTATAATATTTTATTTGAAAATACAGATCTAATCTTCTGTTCTTAATATTCTGTTTTCTCGTGATATTTCTTAGAAGGATCACATAATATTTTTGCTAACAGGCTTCTAGAAAGTTCGGTGCTCTGAGGCGCTTTTGGAACTTTTTTTCACCACCCCAGTTTCTATCTATGTATTGGGGTATTGTTCGTCCTTGTATGGACTATGGATCACATATCTGGGATGCTTTCCTTGATAAAGGGTAGTCTAAGATTTGTTGACTTGTTAACTTTTCTACTCTCACTAACTTTCTAAAATCTTTCTAGCTGTCGAACTGTTGCATCAATCTCCTTTACTATTACACCTTATATCGCTCTTCTGAGTTTTACAGTCTTGCACCAGCTTCTTTGGGGAAAGCTTCTGCAACTCGCATTCCAGAGAGTCTTATCTTTCTTCGTTCAACTTAACTTCAATGCTCAATCTTACATGCACTCCACCGGTAAAGTCTGGAACACACTCTCTTTTTATCTATTTTTCCAACCTTTTGATCTGCATAATTTCAAACGTCGAGAATCGGCTTTAATTTGGCCCTGGTTTCCAAATTTTCTAAATCTCCGATGGAATTTGGTAAGCCTCTAACCTTTGCCCACTGGAGTATATATATATATATATACTATATAAATATATGATATATATATATAATATAATATATATATATATTATTAATACTATATATATACTATACAATATATCTATATATATATATATATTAATATTATATATATACCTATATAATATAAAGGATAATGCATTACTCGCCATCACTATCTGTACAGAAACATAATGTCACCCCTAAGCTGGTTTGAAGCCCTTACCCTTGAGATTGGGAACTAAACAAGAGTGTTACCCCTTGACCACGATGAGCTAAAAGGAGAACCGCCACTTTCCTCTGAAAGATTACTTCGTTCTAAAGAGGAACAAGGTATGTCCATTCGCGGATCATAGATCTCCGGCAGAATTCCCTGCTGCCACACTATATAATATAATAACAATTAATTTAACTGGATCTGAAAAAGATCAAAAGTTTTAAATATTCCTAAATCTTCCTGTTAACAATTTAGAAATATACTCGTTAAAACATTTGCAAGATCTGAGGTTAAAACAATGTGGTCATAATTATAGAATTACGACCACAGCACCAAATACATTAAACATTGAAAACACTTAGATTGATAATTTCAAATAAACGAGGTGAGGAGAGGCGTGCTTTATTTGGAGCTTAGATATTCAAAAAATTTAGGTATGCAGTTGAAATAGTATATATTTTATATATTATATATAATTTATATAGGTTATATAAAGTATATACTTAATAAATTTAATCCATGTAGAACATTACTATAATTCAATATACGATGTATATAAAAATATATAGCTATATATAGATTATCATAAAGAAAAATTAATATTTTATATATAAATTGATAGTGAGGAGTCATATCAAAAAAACTTCATAATCAAGTCGTCTTATGCAGATGACACTTAAAATATATATTAATATTTTTATCTTATCGTTTTCAGTTTCATTTTTTTTCGGTGCAAAATTACTTCAAAAATAATTAATTCTTTTCTGACCAATATTTCATAATAACAAACACTAGTTTGAATTTTAACAATGAGAAAGCAATAGATAGTATCATGCAGTTACTAGTGTGAGTATTGATTATGTTTATCATGTAAAGGAGAGAATGGATATTCTGAGTACTCGGTACAATGAAGATCTTTTCTTTCTTCGTATGTTCTAAGGGCGAACAGGCTAGAACACGGTCTTTTACTTTATATCTTGCTTGAAAAACTCCTGGACAGCATCGGAAACTTTTGCGCCTAGAAACGCGATCTTCTGGAGAGCTCTGGGGAGAATCGAGCTCTGATGGCATAGAGAGCAGATAGCAACACTAAGTTCAATTGAAAAGGAGTTAGACCTTATCTTGATGTGGTATATCATAGAACTGGCAATCATGAAAACCAATATTGCGCAGAAGAAATATGGTCTTTTCACGAGTGTTCCTATTTCTGAAACTATTAACATAATATCGTTCCAGGAAGGAAGAAAATGCCTGGTCAACAGACAGGGCGAAAGCCTTTCATGGGAGATGGTATATATAATAATGAAATAATCAACTCTAATCCTTCTTCCCAGACTGAGTAAGGTGTATCAACACACACCACACACACACATCATATATAGTTATATATGAATTAATTTATAGTCAATATATTATGAATATATATATAATATTATAGATCAAAGTACTCATATATATATAGGTATATTCAAGTATAAATTATATATGTTATATATATTAATACACCTCATACATATATATATATATTATATATACTATATATATATATATATATATAATTAAACGTGATATATAATATATTATTATATATAATATAATATATTAATATATATAATAGTATATATATATTACCAGTGAGGAGTAAGAATTCCCTACCGTACGGTCCTAGAAGGCTGACTAAAAGGGGCCGTGGTAGCTTAGGTTGGGGCCCAGTTATCAAGTATTACTGCTGGAGAAAACCTCAAGCATGCGTCGAATGCGACGCATGTTTGGACACCCCACCCTCAGTCTATGGGGATCCAAGGTCAGGCTGATTATATATATATATATATATATTATTATATAGTGGAAGTGTTGTGGTTATCTTTTTCTTTGTTTCTATTCCAATGTCTCATATGATATATTGCTGTTTATTATTAATATTTAATATACTAATTGTTATAAATATATTTTTATATATATATGTTTATTTCTAATATATACTATTATAGTATAATACAATATATATTTAGATAATATATAATAAATTATATATATATAATATATAAATTATATATATTATATATATATAGTTAGATATTATTTATATATATTATATATTATATATATATATATATATATATATATATATATATATATATTATATAGTGGAGGTGTTGTGGTTATCTTTCTTCTTTGTTTCCATTGCAAGAGTAGTTGTTTGTGTTTTTTTAATAGCTTTTAGTAATGGCTTTGTTATAATTTACGTTGAAGAATAAAGAGACCAGCATACTTGAAAGGCTTTGTTTCACTGCTGAAGGCCTCTCTTTCCCCTAGGAACGCTTTTGCTTTACGTTGGCTATGAGACTTGAACGCACCAATGTAATAAATTTTGTTTGAAGCTTTTTTAGTTATCTTTATAATGTGGAAGATTAAAACAATTTGATTACTGGATTTCTTATTCTTCTTTATTAAAATTTTTACATTAATATCTTTTCAGTTTTCGTTGCAATGGATAATTGTATATTTATTTTTACATAAAAATTATATATATATATATTATATAATATATATATATATATATTTATAGTATATTTATTATATATATAGCAATTATATATATATATTTATATATATAATGTATAATATATTTTATATTTATAACTATCACTATTATATAATATACTAATATAATAGTAATTTATATATATTTACTAATATATATAATATACATATATATATATATCATTATATATTATTTTTTTGAAAATATTATATTATATATACTTATATATATGATATATAATAATAGTATATATATAAAAAAAATCAATATATATAGATTATAATACTTATGATATTATATATATATATTATTTAATTTTAGAAATTCTTATATATAATAGTATATAATTTATCATTTATATATAATATATTATATATATGATAGTATATAGTATATAATGTTGTGTTGCATACTAAACTTGCAGAAAACCCACAAAACTAAATTCATGTCAAAAGAGCGCGAAAAAGGCACAAATCACTTAATAAATAGACATATAATAAATAAACTAAAGATATTTTTATATAAGTTGTTAAATAATTTTATTAAAAAAAGAACATTATATATAATAAATTTATTATAATATATACATAACTCTGTATTACAAACCTATATATAGTGGCTATAAAAAAACCGCGCACTTTTATTTTATTTTAGAACAGAGAAAAATCTATTATTATTAAGAACACATTTTATATTAGTTTAAACTCCATAATAAATAGAAAAGTGATAAATTTTTAAGATCTCTTTTATACCCTTGACACTTCAGTTATAAACTTTTAGCATTATTTTGAACATCAGATACATTTTTTATTAAACACACCGACGTTTCGGAATACTCTGTTTCCATTATCAAAGACACCACATATAGTATATTATATATTGATAGTGATTTATATTGATATATATAAGATATATATATTATATATATATATATATATATATATATATATATATATATATATATAAATATATATATATACGATTATTAAAACTCTTAGAGAGCTTTGAATCTGGTTACAAAAGATAAACAAGTAGTTCTGCTAAAGTCTACAAGCAAAACAATTGAAAATGTTAATAAATATGATGAAGCAAAAAGATCAGAAATGATTGCATAAAAATATGTAAATAAAAAACTATAAAAAAAATCTTTTAAAGGAAAGATAATTAATAAAAAAAAACGTATATAAACTTGAATTTCTTGATTCGTGAGTGGAAATATCGAGATAAACACACGCATATACACAAATACATATACACACACTTATTCACATATATACATATACAAAAACACTAATACGCAAACTTTCACAAATAAGTGAAAGAATAAATACGATCGTTTATTAATATAGAAAGAAAGAGAATAAGAAAATACATATTCATTCATAAATTATTATTCAGAGTAGAGAAATTACAATTTAATATTTAAAAACATATATACACATACAGTTTTATATTATATAGTTCAATATATATAAAATTTCAATAAACCAACATATTATATAAAACAGGAGGCAATTTCCCTAGTTTCTGAAATGAGACTACTAATTGCAACACTGTGCTGTGTCCTTTGAGCCTCAAATATTAACTGCTTTTTTATATTTCATACGTCGTCGGATGGAATGCAAACCTATTAAAATGCAAATTTGCGGCAATAATAACTTTTTTCCATTTTCAGATAAGTAAATAATTATATTGAAGTGGTTAAAAGTAAAATAGAACAATTATACTAATTAAAAAAAATAATAATAATAATAATAATAATAATAATAATAATAATAATAATAATAATAATAATAATAATAATAATAATAATAAATAATAAAAATAATAATAATAATAAATGACAATTTTTATAATAATAATAACACTATGTATATTGTCATAACACAATAATTGTTTAATGGTTTAACGTGGAGACTTCTAGATTGAATAATTTCGTTAATATATAATTAATATTAATAAATATAATAGAAATATATATAATGTATAATAAATAAACGGTAAAAATATTATATTAACTAATAAATTATGAATATATAATAATAATTGAAATAAGATAATAATTAACAATTATAATAATCTTAACAAATTAGTACACATTGTATTGCAGCTTTCCTCAGTTTGGTTTGTGAAATTTCAAACACAACTAAAACTTTGACTGAAAATTAAAGATAAAATTTCCTATGAAGAGATTGGAGAGAGAGAGAGAGAGAGAATGAGAGAGAGAGATAGAAGAGAGAGAGAGAGAGAGAGGAGAGGAGGAGAGAGAGAGAGAGAGAGAGAAGAGAGAATATAAATGATTCCTTTTCTGCTTTTAATAATTCAAAGTATTGACATGTTATGTCAAGGTCTCCACACGATATATATATATATAATAGATTAATTAAAATAATAACATATTATATTAATATATATAATTGATATATATATATATTATATAGTATATAGTATAAATATAGTATTTATATTATATATACTATATATAATATTTAATTATTAATATATTAGTAATATTTTAATAATCATATAATAATATATATATATATATACTATTATATGATTTTCATATATATATATATATATATATATATATTATTAATAATATAAGTAAATATAATATATTATATTTATATCTATATAATAATATATAATTATAGTTTTAATATTGTATTCTTTTTATTAAAATTTTCATGTTCTTTAATCGTTAATTTAACAGACATAGAACGTTGGACCAGCCTCACCAATTTTTGATATATGGAAGTTTATTTCTCCCCATTAATAAACGTTTTAAATTCTACTCTCGCTAGCGTTCTCCTCTCATCTACTCTCTCTCCTCTCTCTCTCTCTCTCTCTCTCTTCTCTCTCCTCTCTCTCTCTCTCTCTCTCTCTTACTTATCCCTTTCTTCTTATACATATAGTGTTTTTAGTTCTTAAAAATATTAAATTTCTCTCTGCTCATCTCTGTACATCATCTTTACTTTCTCAGATAATCTCTACTCGATTCCGTTTCATCCTTTTCTCTTCATCTCGATCAAGTTTACATTTTTTATTGAAAGGCGTACTTTTTGCCCCACCTAATCCTCTCTCTTCTCATACTTATCCTTCAAATGTATTCAGTTTTCTAGTATTTTGCTATTCCAATTAAATAGATTTTTGTCACTCTTGTCTTCAATTAATATGAGTTTCTTGGTCATATCTCTCTCTCTCTCTCTCTCTCTATATCTCAATCATCTCTCTCTCTCTCGTAATTTTTTACTTTATTCCCTCATAAACTTTCTCCGTTTTAACTTTTAGAATTTAATTTTTTTTCTACTCTATTCTCTTTTGCTTTTATAATTGCCTTATTTATGGGGTGGTTTGTACGATACGTAGTATTTTTTCTATCGGATACAAGATTTTTTTTATTTGATATCAATCATTTTAAATTAAGGATCACATTTTATTGGATTACAAGATAAAAAATTTAAAAGTCGGATTCAATTAAAAGGTTTTCACCTTTCTCACTCTGATTTCAATTACTCCTCCTTATAGTATATATATATATAAATATATATATATATAATTTTCTTAATATATATATATATATAACATATATAATATATATACTAATATATATATTTAATAATATTATTATATAATATACTATATATATGTTTTTCAATTGTTAAAAGATTTGATCTACATAACCATCATACATCTTCTAAACGTCCTTTTTCTCATACTGTTTCATACATAAAAGCTTGCTAATCCTCATTCTTTTAACAAAATATCTAAGTAAAAGTTTTTGATAACACTCATAACTACATTCCGCTTATAATTTCTACAGTTATACTCTTATAACCCTTACCCTTTTATATTAAGGGTACTATTGCTGTTCTTCTCCAATCTTGGGTGCTGTAAAGGTACTCTTCCAAAACTATTTATCCTTATTCTTCCATATCCCTTTTTCTTTCCTACTTTGCGATCATACTTTATAGCATTACTTTTCAGCTTTCCGTATGCATGTGTCGACATCTATTACCACTGTCTTTGGGGAGATGAAGGTGGATGATATACTATATATATATATATTATATTATATATTTATTATATATAATAATATATGTAACTATATATATTATATATATATATATTATATATATATAGTATTATAGTAAATATAATAATATAATACTATTTATATCATATATATATATTGTTTATTTTAAATAATATATATATATTATAATAACTTATTATATCATATTATATAAGTATATATATATACTATATATTATTTGTACTTTAGGAACAAAAATTTTAAATCTTACTCTTTAAACGGAACTTTGAAAACTGTTAATCTGAAATTGTCAATATAATTTCTATTACATTATTTATTTAGACATCTATCTCTCTATGCAACTTTATTTCATCAAATATATTTTTGATCATTTATATTAATATATAGTAAGATACAAAATAAGCAAAGTTATTGGTAACTTATACCATCATTTCTTGAAGATAATTAAGTTTAGTACTCATGGGTTGCGGCAGCCGGTCAAAAGCAGCAAGGTTTTCGGGTGGAGCGGAAGGAGAAATTTTTTTGAGGGGATCTGGAAGCCGGAAGGCGAATTCTTGGGGGAATTGCGGCCGGAGCCGGGAGTCGGTGGCGAAATTCTTAGGGTGGGAACTGGACGCCGTGAGCGGAGTCGGAGCAGCAAAAAAAGAGGCTGCTAAATGCTAAAATATCTACAAGTTAAGTAAATTATTAAGTGTGGTATCATTTCAGGCGTGTATCAATACATAGCCCTAGTTATATTATAAATTTTATATTAATATAATATATGTATTAATAAGTATTATAATATTAAAATATATATGTAGATATATAATTATTTTAAATATATATCTTTATTAAATATTTACAATATATATGGTTATATATATATATACTATATATATATATATATATTAATATAATATATTATATTATATAGTATAGTTTAGTCTATTATTTATATATATCAATATATATACTCTAATATAATATATATATATATATATATATATAAATCATATATATTAATATATTATTTAATTAATCTTTATATATATATAATATAATATATATATATATATATGTTAATTTAATATATTATATTGGGTATATAGTATTATATATATATATTATTAATATATAAAATAATATATATATAACATAAGGTGTAGGATGCTTGGTGCTAAGATTTTTGGTGCATTCTTTATGAGCCAAAGTCACCCTATATATAGAAGGATGGTGACTTTAAAAATCATATTTGAAATAATGTTTTATTCACATAGTAAATATGCAATGAAAGTATAAAGTAATAAAAGTCCTTCTGTTGAGATACTCCCTCGTAGGCGAATTGGTAGTCACAGCTTTATCCAGCGAGTATTTCACCAACAAATTGCATCCGATCTTTGGGTTTTAGTGCGAAATTTGTGATTGGCAAATGCAATAGTCACGACAGCCTTTTTTCCTTGAAAGTAATGATCTTACTTCGCCGGGAGGATTTCTGGCACGAGAGTATCTCTTGATGAAATTTTCTTCTGATTCTTTAATAAATTTGTCTGTATTCAAAAACAGTCTGAAAATGAAAATGAGTTTAATATAATTTTTTCACTTTGACTTATGCTAAAATTTTGCTCGCGCCAATCTTAAAATAAAAACGAAACATAAATTAAAACTTTTATACAAAGTTTAATTGGTAGTAGCTTCTGATTACATCTCTGGATTCTACAACACAGAGTAGTGAGAAAGTATGGTTACTAATTTCGCTTATATTCAAGAAATAATACCTAAAATACATAGTTTACCTTTCAAAATTGCAAAGCACTTATCCTTATTATTCGTCCGAACGACATAGAGTAGAACATATATAATTTGAAGGCAAAAATAGACATAATGTAAATGTGAATAGTTCCAAAATACGAGCATCTAATGGGTTAATTCCGAAGATCTAAAAACATATATACAAACCTCTATGAATACATAAAATACAATAATGTTTATATTATACAGAAATAAAAGGGGCAAATTTTCAAACATCAACGCATATTTGGTATTATATTCACGTTAGATATAATAACATCAAAAAACAAAAAATAATTTTAATTTCGATAAATCAAAAAAAATAGAAAAAACTTTTAAATGCAATAAAAATACAAAAATGCTTATCATAATTCTTGATATAAAACAGTTGAGATTATTACATCAAGAGTTAATAGGCCACAATCGATCGACCCGTTGATCCGGAAAGGTCAGTAATATAGCGCGTCTTCTACTATGGTAACTCCATGATTTGATCAATGCGCATGTAGTTTCAAAGCTGTAGTTACGAGAGAACAATTGCTTGACCTATGTAGAGACGAAGTTGCTTGAAATTTAAGTCCTTTATTTGGAAAATTTTTTTCATACATAAAAGGGAGAGGTCATAGAACCATTTAGAATTCGAAAAGGAGTCTGAAGTTTCGTAGTGGAATTCAAAAATGAGTTTTTCTGCCCCATCAATCCAAACTTTGATGATGAAAGAAATCCTGCGAAAATGAAGTCTAGCTAATGTTAAGCGATGATCCTCGAACTGTGATAGTTGTGAAACGGTGAAGACCATAATCCAAAATTAAAATGAAAAATTGAAAGTTCAGTATCGATAATATTCGTTTGCTTGAGTCAATTTTCTCCGAGAGTTTCTGATTGGGAATTTAAGTATTATTTTAGTTTTTCTTTTTTTTCATTTTTTGTTTGTTTTTCTTTCAGTAATCAGAAGGCATTGATTGCAAGTTCTGGGTGTTCTACTCCCGGTTCACCAATTTATATAGGGTAGGGCTTGCTAAGTTGGTGCTTCTTTTATGTGAGCAAGCACCTAATATAAGAGGATGGTGATTTAAAAATCATATTTGAAATAATGTTTTTATTCAACAACTGTAAATATGCAATAAAAAGTATATAAAAGTGCCTTCTTGAAGAATAACTAATCTCTTCGTAGGGCGATATGGCTAGCAAGGCCCTTTTTCCAGCCGAGTTTTCCATTGCCTCCGCTTCTTCGTTTAGTGCGAAAATTTGTGATTGAAATTCCGAGAGTCGCAGCCTTTTCTTGAAAGTTTTATCTCTTCTTGCGGGATGGATTCTGGGATGAGTATATCTTGAAGTGAAATTTTCTTACTGAATTTTAATAATTTCGATCATGACTTTATATCATGACTGAATAGAGCATCTATCCAAAAGGACGAGTCTATTCATATTTTTTCACTTTGATTCATGCTTAAAATTTTGCTTCGGAATTTAGCATAAGTAGAACATAAATTAAAATTTTTACAAGTTAAAAGGGAGTGCTACATATATATCTTAATAATTGAGATCACCTCCAATTCTTATATTCAATATTATACATTTATATAACTATTATATATATTTTAATAATATATATTATATAATATTTATCTAAATATAATATATAGTTATTTATATAAAAATAGTATATATATTATTTAAGTATTATATATATATATTATCGTATAAATATATTATATTTCTTTTTTCCATGACATTGCACCATTATATAATTTTTATTAATCTTTTTCAATACATTAAACTATTGAGTTATTCATTTATGACAAATTATGAAATTAGGTTTAATAAATTGATGTAATATATGTGATGCACATCATGTCACTAAACAAATTCGAAAGACTCATTGTATTTGAATATATTACCCACTCTGAGATAAAATAACTTTCATTTGTCAATATGAAAATAGCTTAAAAGTTGTGGGAAAAATGTTTAAGATGTCCAATGGTCCCCAAAGAGTTTTGACATAAATACCTTTAAATTTATAGGGGTCGAAATAAAAA
This sequence comes from Trachelipus rathkii, assembly GCA_015478945.1. NCBI lineage: Eukaryota > Metazoa > Arthropoda > Malacostraca > Isopoda > Trachelipodidae > Trachelipus > Trachelipus rathkii. The sequence continues at coordinate 7,358 of JABUQX010066636.1, read as the reverse complement.
GTTACTTGGATCTTTAAATTGTTTAGTGTTGATAAGAATTATAAAAGTCATTATTCAACACAAGTTTTTATTAAAACCATTGCCCTCCAGGTCTTTCAAAAACTAATGCAATTGAGTATAAACGAAGGTGAATATGTCTAATAAAGGTATTCAGTGATTAAGAACCTGTGTAATTTATAAACATAAAAAATCTACAGAATAAGAGTGGAAAATTTCTATTACAGAATGCCCATAAACAATGTTTTCTTTCTTATGTTAAGGTATGAAAAATTCAATATACCTTGATTTAATGGTTGTTATACGATAGTGGACTTCATTTATTTTTATCTTCTGATTTGACTTGAGAGAATATTTCTTTTAATCCTTAAGGTAGCACTATTAAGAAAAGTGTGGGATTCTATTAAAAAATATTTTTTTGTCAGCGTCTAAATGTGAGAATATGTTACCGTTCTCTGTGTATTTTGTAAATCTGTGCTTCTTGTATAAATCTTGGGTTCTTGAAGAAAATTAAACAAAGCAAAAGAAAAACGACTAAAGAGTGTGCTACTAAAGGGCACTATCGCTTTTTAAAGTTAGAGCTCTTTATAAATAATGTAATCCTTAATTGCGAGCTCGTTGTACTATAGCTAAATATTGATTTCGTGGAACTCAATGTGTATATTATATTTGTGAGACTAGGGAAGCAAAAATATTGAAAAAAAGCTTATACTCTGAACTTAAAATGATTAGCCTGCTGTAGAAAGCTAAATTGATAAAATCAATTGCATAACTAATCATAATCGGTTGATATCATACTGATTACATACAGAATTGTTAGATTACATCTTCGACTATCTTTTACACATTCGGCTGTAAAATGATAGCTGGAACTGTATGCGAGGTAATAAACTGTCGCAAATAGAGACAATGTATAATTAAGACGTTGATAGTTACAGACCATAGGATGATGATTGTTGACTCAACTGATTACGCTGACATTGCAAATTTTGAAAGATATTAAAAATTACTATGAGGGTACATTGGGGTTAGTTGAGTGAGATTGATGGGAAGCTGCGTCTTGTTTGTAAATGCTTGTGATACTTGGTAATTTCGTTAAGATATTTGTCGCCGACATACGGAATGCAGCCCTATCTAAACTGTGTTAGTTTGTTCTTTCAGAGAATTGAACTCTTCTTTTTGTATATAATTATTATGGCGGAAATGATTTTGAATTTTTTAAAGAATTTGTTTTATTTTAATCTTACTTGTTATATTAGCAATAATTGCACATTAATATGGCTATATAGGATGTGGTTGAGTTTTGATTACTCGTATACATGGTTGCAGACAATTGGCGTAGGGATGGCTTTCTGGACAATGATCATATTTTATTATCTAAGTATGGAATTATAACTTAAATTAGCACTTGAAGTCAGATGATCACTCATTAATATAGATAGTTAGACCTTAAAGCATAAGTACCCCAAAAATTTTAGTGAACCTTTTGATATGTTTATTCTTAAATGAAATTGTCATGCTCATACATATAAAGTTTTATATATATTTTAGGTCAATAGAACGAAACAAGATTGTTGATCTAAGGAAAGTATAAGTGTAGACTTTTATGACGTAAATTAAATATCATTAATAATGGTTCATTCTGCATATATAACTAATATGATTATACGTAAAGTTGTTGTAATGGTATTGACCCTGAGTATTATATGTATTACTCTGAAACTATATAACTTCTACTATAGCAACAGTACACGTTTGGGTAATATAAATATTATAAATCTATAGAAATAGCTTACTGATAAGAATTTTATAAATACTCACCACTCTAACTATTACACTATCAACATTAAATAAGTTCAATGGAAATATGGAATCTAGACAGAACAAGACTTGGGATTGAGATCATTTGATTTAAGGGCAGGAAAAATTCTTTTTAATAGAGATCAAGAGATTTACTTAGAGAATATAATTGGTAGAACGCTGAGTAAAGCATATGAATTCTCCATAAAGAAACTTTAGTAAAGGATTTGTGAAATTTAAGTGTCGATTGATCTTATGACTTAGAAGGTAATGACGCTGCAAGCAAATTAATTTTTAGCTTAGATAGACACAAAATCTCAAAGTTGGAAATATTAGTAAAATTACTTTTATTTCCATGTAATCAATAAAAGATCTGTCATTATATGAAGCTTAGATGGAAGTGATATATTTGGTGAACTAATCTGACTCCTTTTGGATTCTTGAGAAAAATGAATTTACTGAGTATCGAGAAAAAGAATCAGTACTGTAAAGTGATAGTAGGATAACAGACATCTGGGAGCGGATTATGCTAAGATGGAAGAGTATGGGAAATAGAGGGTATGGAAAGGGGTATAGAGAATGATCGAGGAGGTGGATATATGGATAGAAAGTTATAGGGAAGAGTTGGATATGCTGTAAGAAGAGTGAAGCTTCGGTATAGACGGCTTAATAATAGAGTACTAATAACATACAAGTTGATAGATAAGGGCAGAAGCAGGAATAGATAGTAAGTTTGTTAGATGTGAGAGAAATATGGGGAAGAAATGAGAGATCGAGGTAACTCTAATTATTTGTGTCCAAGATAAATGGGAAATATTGTGGGGCTGCAAGAAAAGCGATTGGAAAAAACTAAAAAAGTACATAGAATCTCTAAGTTATATAGCATAAGCGTCAGAAGATCTATTTAGAGTTAAAATTCTTAGAGTTTATCTAATTCTAATATATTCTAGAAAAATAAAAGGTAGAATTTCCTACAAGGTGCATTTAGATGTGAATATATGAAAACTCGACCGCGCAACAATTCCAATGAAGTTTTCAGTTAAGAGGCAATCATAATACTTGCTTCATATTTGGGTACTATAAAAAACAAATTTGAAGATATTTGCAAAATTCAGTGCTTGCGCAATTCATTTACATTAAGCTTGAATACGTGCCTCTTTCACAATTTTAAGGACAGTGATGTTGAGAGTTATTTTCTGCTTTAAATAATAAAATCGGATCTAAGAACATCGTTAGAGATTTTATTTAATGTTTATTTTTAAGAACATTGTTTTGAATAAATTTTTTGAAATATGGTCAGTGGAGCTGTTCAAGAGATTTATTGAAGTTAGGAGAAAGTGAATTTTATATATATATCTATATATATATGAGATATAATAGGAGAGATTCATCGTAGTTGTAGATATGTATGTAAGAAGATTAGTACCGTTTTATAAATAACAGGATCTAATAGACTTGAAAGGTAGTTATATTAACTATAGTTATTGGTAAGTTGGTAACATTGTGATGCAGATGACCTATATATAGTTACTATTAATATATATATATATTATTATATAATTATAATACAATATTTATATAATACCGTATAGAGATAGTATCGAAGAATGACAAGTGGAGAGCATTTTTAACAAATCTAGGACTGGTGTAGATTAGGATGAGAGAACAATAGAAATAGAGAACAGTGGAACAATTACGTTGATGAATCTGATGTGGCGTTTGTATTGTTATGGAAAGACCATATGTAAGGTAAGCATATATAAGATTCTGGTTATCTTTTCCCCGCGTGCTCCTCAGGTTTTCCCCGCTGACTTTCTTCTTTTCACCTTTTCACGTGCGTCTTCTTTTCCACTCATATGCTTTACTTCTGATTTTCTGGCAACAGCGCCACAAACAGTCCTTATATACGTGGTCCTCTCCCTGGTCCAGTTCCCTGACGATTCCAAGGGAAACTTTCATTAAACTATTGGAAAAGCGAGGTGATTTTCTTTTCTGTTTTCTTTCCTTCATTATTTTCCCTTAAATTTTCTAAAGGTTTTAAATTAATTTGGAGCTAATAAAGATGTCATTACAAACATTATTTCATCATACCACTACTTAAAATTTTTGTATCCGAATTAATGAATTTCACAATGATGTTATATCTTGGGAGTAATGGTAACATAATACCTGCTAAAAAGAACAATAACACCTAGGGTCGGAGACGGGCGGAGCGCGGTAGTAGGTAGGAAACAAATTTTAAAATGCCAGCGGAGGCTCGGCCATTGGTAATGATCGAGACGATTTAATTATATTTAACAATGATTGGAAATAATGCCGTTAGCCGGCGTCGTGACTCGAGAGATCTTTTAAATATCTTGCGTAGTGTGCCGGAAGACCGGAGTACTAGAGCGGTTAATCATTTTTAAAATGACTGGAAGCCAAGAGGCCGGAAAAGAATTGAGCGGTAAAAAAAACTATGCTCGCTTTAAGAGTTGCTCTTACGTCGCCCTGTATATTAATATATATAAATATTTATACATATTATAGATATATATATATTATATATCTTATAATAATTATCATATATAATATACTATATATATATATAAGCATATATATATTATAATAGACGTTCTGCTTTTTGGCAATATATATTGGAGAAGAAAACACTGTCTGAAGAAATTTGCCTACACACTTTGTCAATTTTTCCATATATTTGGGAATAATCCCTAAAAATGTTTAGTTACTGTAACAGCTATATCATAACTATTTTGATTTTAATAAATTTTTTATAATTGGATTGGCTATCCTAGAGATGTGGAAGCTAATTGTTATAAAGAGAGTGGTGTAATAGTGATTATATAAAGACAAAACATATTTTAATTATTTTTTTTTGAAAAAAGACAAGAAAAAAAGAACAGCCATACACAAGAAGGTAGGCTGAATTTTTCAATGGTATTTTAAATGTAATAAATTAGTTTAATAAACCAAAAAGAATACATGATTGTTTTTTTTATTTTTAAACCAACAATCTTGACAATAATTAACATTGATAGTATATATTATCTTATATATTATTATATATATATTATAAACTTAACTTATATATTATATATAATATATATATTTAGTATATTAATATAATATTAATATATTTGTATATATATAGTATATTTTAATACATAATATATATATGTAATATATATTATACGTTCAATAGAAATATACATTAAAGGTTAGAATAGAATATAACTTTTCAACCAAAAACATAGCTATTATTATTATTAGTAATAAATACCATCGTGTATGCAATAGCCTATATCACATAGGTAAATCTATTTCAACTATTATTATATTTTATTAATACTATTATTTAATAAATATACTTTTATATATATAGTATATATATATATTAATTATTATATTATATAATTAGATATACTAACTATCTTATATTTTTATTGCATTTAATTAAATTCACTATTTTATTGTTTATACTCATTTGTATATATATACTTTATTGATATAATAATATATGACATATAATATATTATATAAAGATCTTCTGATGGTATTTAGTAGTGATAGTTAATAAGGTGGAACATTCCCGTCGAAGAAAATTGAAGATTTCGAGCAACAAATGATTGAAGCATCGATTTTTTGTCATTTTCGGGGAAATGAGTGATCGACGTCATGACCGGAAATGCTTGTCAGCGAAAAAAGATACATAGGTTTTCATTTTGAATTTTAAATATTTTTGTATTATTTTACAAAAAAAGTTAATAAATAAAGATAAAAAACACAAACAAATATATAAATTTAAACCAAGTATTAAAGGTAAGGAGGAGGTACGAATACATTAAAAAAAAAAACAAAATAAAAAAGAGAAATATACAATAGGAAAAAGAAAAATGACTATATTTCTTCCACATTTCCAATTTCTAATTTATTTCTCTTATATGCTGATAAAGATAATACAAGGCAACAAAATATAATGTGACAATTAAGAAAACAAATAAAAAAAAATTGAATTAAAAATTAATTAATTTATCGAATAATTATTAGTTTGATTAATTCCCCCGTAATCGACGTTTTCGCCCTTTTGTTTCAGAAATACTGGAGGTTATTCATTTCTTTACCTACGTATTTACTCTCCTCTTATAAATTTGTCCCAAGATTTGGCGATAATATCAGAGATCCAACTAAATACAAGCTTGACAAAAGAATTACGATTAATTTTATTTATGTTTGCGGCTGTCCTCGTCATAATTTTTTAAATTAGAAAGTTGGTTTACAATAATTTTTTGAATTGCGATTAAAAAACAGGTTTCAAACTATATATTATTTTAACGAGATATTGGATTGTTAGATTTATTGACTTAGAGGAAACTTATATTGGGAAGATTTTCTTAAAAACGTGTTCACAAATGTTGTAAAGACAGAAAAAAATTTTAATAATTAGAATGGGTAGCTTATTCGCTCACCTCTCAGAGATAGATCTATTAGCTCTCTCGTCGTATAATTTCATCAACTCAATTCATTCTCCTCTCTCTTCTCTCTTCTCTTCTTCTCTCTCTCTCTCTCTCGTCTCTCTCTCTCTCTCTCTACTCTCTCTCTCTTCTTCTCTCTGTCTTCTCTCCTGCTCTCTCTTTCTTTTATAAATATATTCTATATATTTATTATGAATAATTTAGAGTGGATTTATTTAATATTATAGTATATATTATATTTACATGATAATATTATATAATACTATATATATATATACATTATATATATATATATATATATATATATATATATATATTTAATTTTTATATCCTATTACTGGATAAGCAGCGACTTTAGCAGAATTGGGTACTAAAGCAACTCATACTAATTTGAAACACCCAACAAAACAACTCTTCTGAATCAGATTGCATGAGGATATTTCCCCACGCTCTCGCACCCTTATTTGGATATCCTCTAGTACCCACTCCTAGGACTGCTTCTCCCGAATTTGATCATTGGGCCTTCTACTAACTCAGACTTGTTACACACAATTTAGAGCCACAGTTCTGCATCTCTTTTTGCGTACTATCCATTTATCTTTGGAATATCAATTCACTTAGGTTGTTTAATTATTTTGTGTGCAAGGATTTATAGGGACAGAGATATGAATGAGAGATAAAGGGTAGAGAATGCGACGAACAAAGCATGATTTCCTACTAGTCGATAGTGATGCAGTTAGACAGATTTACAATGATAGAGAAAGTGATGAGTACGCTTAAAACTCAATCCACTCATCTCATCATTTCCTCTCTTCTCTTCCTTCATCTCTATCTCATCTCAATTTCCAACACGGCACAATACTGCTCTTTTCTTCCCAATTCTTAAGTCATAAGGTTGACTGACACTTGCTTACGACTTGTTCTATCTTCAGATTCTCTCTCGAGCAGTTTTCAGTGCGCTCCCTGACTTCGTCATCCTATGATCGTCTTTGATGACCCCAACATTAATAGACCTTTTCTCCTCAATCTCTAATTCTTATCCTTTTTCTGTTTTCATTAAGACCCTTCTTTCCTCTCTCTCTGGGCTTC
>JABUQX010066635.1:0-10000 GCA_015478945.1 Trachelipus rathkii | reverse complement strand
TTAGCGCGGAGCCTTCGACTTAGCGCCCAGACCTTCGCGACTTACTTAGGCCTTCGACTTAGCACTTAGACCTTCGACTTAACACTTAGACCTTCGACTTAACACTTAGACCTTCGACTTAACACTTAGACCTTCGACTTAGCACTTAGACCTTAGACATTCGACTTATACTTATACCTTCGACTTATATAGTATGTTTTTAGTTCGTTTGTTCGTCTGACCGTTCGTTCGTTTGTTTGTTGAACTAATATAAGTCGAAGGTCTAAGTGCAAATTCCGAAAAATAATTTCGACCTAAAATTTTTTGGGAAATTATTTTCTCTGTGGTTTTTTAGATTTTCACGCTTAGACCTTTGACTTATTTCAGTTCCCATTGAGACGTCACTATATGGGGTTGAAGTGATAGTTTATACCTTAAAAGGTGTTGCGCGATCAAGTTAGATCGTTTTCGGTTCCCTTCAAACGTCACTATAGTATAATTGTCGCCTTACGGGAATCGCAAAACCGGCTCAATGCTTTCCATTTTCTTAAGCTCAGACTATCGTTAAACCGATTATGACGTCATATGGTGACGCCTGTTCGGGAACTAATATAAGGCGAAGGTCTAAGTGCTAAAAAATCACAAAGAAAATATTTCCCCGATAATTTTCTGTTCAATTTTTTTCAGGTTCTATACATTTTTTTATTTACCCAAAACATGCACATTCGTAAAAATTGAACATGAAAAAAAGTTGATTTATTTTATTTTTTATGTATTTTTCGCAATTAGGGATGATGAAAATAAATTTATCACTATAGATTTTTTGGTAAAGCTGAACATTTCGTCTGATCTTTGATATTCTCTCGAAAACTAGGATAGCTACAAGAAAACTAATAACATTCGTGGAATCAGCGTAAGAAAATTGTTCTAAAAATGAAAAAAAAAAATTTTTGAAATTTTTTGGGATATTTTATTTATATTATATATATAATATATATATATTTACTCTATAAAACTATATAGATACTTGCGTACTATATTTATATATATATATATATATATATATATATATATATATATATATATATATATATATATATATATATATATATATATATATATATATATATATATAAATAACATTCGTGGAATCAGCGTAAGATAATTGTTCTAAAAATGGCAAAAAAAATTTAATGATTTTTTGGGTCTATTTTATTTTTTTTCTCGAAAACTACGATAGCTACAAGAAAACTAATAACATTCGTGGAATCAGCGTAAGAAAATTGTTCTAAAAATGGCAAAAATTTTTTTTTGATTTTTTGGGGCTATTTTATTTTTTTTCTCAAAAACTACGATAGGTACAAGAAAACTAATAACATTCGTGGAATCAGCGTAAGAAAATTGTTCAAAAAATGGAAAAAATTTTTAATTTTTTAGGATATTTATTTTTCTCGAAAACTACTGATAGCTACAAAACTAATAACTGTGTTGAATCAGCGTAGATAGTTCTGAAAATATGAAAATTTGTTTTTGGATTTTTGTTATTAATTTTATTTTCTCGAAAACTACGATAGGTACAAGGAAACTATTGTTTTTCCATTTTTAAAACAAGTTTCTTACGCTGATTCCAAAAAGGTTATTATTTTTTTTGTAGCTATCGTAGTTTTCGAGAAAAAAAAATAAATAACCAAAAAAATAAAAAAAATTTTTTTGAACAAATATCTTACGCTGATTCCACGAATGTTATTAGTTTTCTTGTAGCTATCGTAGTTTTCGAGTTTTTTGCACTTAGACCTTCGACTTATATCTCTGACCGTTCGTTCGTTTGTTTGTTGAACTAATATATAGTGTCGCCCTACGGGAATCGCAAAAGCGGCTGAACGCTTTCAAATGCCACTTTTTAGTGTATAAACTCGCTTCAACTCGATATAGTGACGTTTCAACGGGAACTAATATGTCAAAGGTCTAAGTGTGAAAATCTTATATATATATATATATATATATATATATATATATATATATATATATATATATATATATATATATATATATATATTTTTGTGTATATTTATTTATTATTTATTTAATTTTTTTTAAAAAAATCATTTAGTTTAGTTACCTCTTAAAATTAATTAACATAGAAAACTGAATTTAAGGGTGACTAAATTAAAAAAAAATTAAATAAATGCGCGAATGAATAACGGTAAAGCAAAAGTGTTAAATATATATATATATATATATATATATATATATATATATATATATATATATATATATATATATATATATATATATATATATATATATATATATATATATATATATATATATATATAAAGTATATATATATATATATATATATATATATATATATGAATGAATAACGGTAAAAGCAAAAGTGTTATATATATAATATATATATATATATATATAAAACAAACAAACGAACAAACAAGAAAAGAATCAAAAATCTAAGATATTCCCTCTTAGACCTTCGACTTATACTTAGACCTTCGACTTAGCACTTAGACCTTCGACTTAGCACTTAGACCTTCGACTTAGCACTTAGACCTTCGACCTAGCACTTAGACCTTCGACTTAGCACTTAGACCTTCGACTTAGCACTTAGACCTTCGACTTAACACTTAGACCTTCGACTTAGCACTTAGACCTTCGACTTAACACTTAGACCTTCGACTTAACACTTAGACCTTCGACTTAACACTTAGACCTTCGACTTAACACTTAGACCTTCGACTTAGCACTTAGACCTTCGACTTATACTTAGACATTCGACTTATACTTATACCTTCGACTTATATAGTATGTTTTTAGTTCGTTTGTTCGTCTGACCGTTCGTTCGTTTGTTTGTTGAACTAATATAAGTCGAAGGTCTAAGTGCAAATTCCGAAAAATAATTTCGACCTAAAATTTTTTGGGAAATTATTTTCTCTGTGATTTTTTAGATTTTCACACATAGACCTTTGACTTATATCAGTTCCCGTTGATACGTCACTATATGGGGTTGAAGTGATAGTTTATACCTTAAAAGGTGTTGCGCGATCAAGTTAGATCGTTTTTCGGTTCCCTTCGAAACGTCACTATAGTATAGTGTCGCCTTACGGGAATCGCAAAACCGGCTCAATGCTTTCAAATACCATTTTCTTAAGCTCAGACTATCGTTAAACCGATTATGACGTCATATAGTGACGCCTGTTCGGGAACTAATATAAGGCGAAGGTCTAAGTGTAAAAATCTAAAAAATCACAAAGAAAATATTTCCCCCGATACTTTTCTTTTATTTTTTTTTTCGGAATTTGCACTTAGACCTTCGACTTATATTAGTCCCCGATGAGGCGTCAATATATGACGTCATAGTGGGTTTAACGATAGGTATCTCGAAAACTAGGATAGCTACAAGAAAACTAATAACATTCGTGGAATCAGCGTAAGATAATTGTTCTAAAAATGAAAAAAAAAATTTTGATTTTTTTTTATATTTTATTTTTTTTTCTCGAAAACTACGATAGCTACAAGAAAACTAATAACATTCGTGGAATCAGCGTAAAGATAATTGTTCGGAAAATGGCAAAAAATTTTTTCTTGGGTTTTTTGCGGGCTTTTTTTTTCTTTTTTATCTCAAAACTACGATAGCTACAAGAACAACTGAATTAAACAATCGTCCCTCATATTGAATCAGCGTTAAGAAAATTAGTTTTAAAAATGAAAAAAAAAATTTTTTGAATTTTTTTGGGATATTTTATTTTTTTTCTCGAAAACTACGATAGCTACAAGAAAACTAATAACATTCATGGAATCAGCGTAGGAAGATTGTTCTAAAAATGGCAAAAAAAATTTTTTTTATTTTTTGGGGCTATTTTATTTTTTTCTCGAAAACTACGATAGCTCCAAGAAAACTAATAACATTCGTGGAAACAGCGTAAAGAAAATTGGGTAAATTTCTATTTTTCGTCTGAGCTTGTATATTATATATATATATATATATATATAATATATATATATACTATATATATATATATATATTATATATACTATATATATATATATATATATATATATATATATACTACTTTATATATATATATAGGTTATTAGTGTCTAAAGCTACATCATGTAACTAGAGAACAACAGCACCTACAGTAAGGCATACACATTGTTGCATATGCATGGCACAGAAAAAAAAGACTTTGACCGCAAAAAAATAGGGCGCCAGAGTGTTAGGGGTGTTTAAAACTAAGATACCCACGGGTTAGACCACCCCAGATGTTCAGGAAAATCGGGGTCTCTCGGCCTCTAGGTGACTACGGGGGGGACTAATCCCACCCTCCGGGGATATGAAACTCCCCCCTTCGTCCCCATCGGCCTCGAGCCCCCTAAAAAGGGTAAACTCCTCTTTTAGGGGCTCGAGCCGACGGCTATATGGCCATGATATATATATATATATATATATATTATATATATATATATCATATATATATATATATTATATATATATATATATATATATAATATATACTATATATTATAACCACTTTAGCTTTACCCGGTTACTATCATTCGATCATTATTTATTTTTTTTTTAATGTTAGTCACCCCTTCAATTCAGCTTTTCTATGTTTAATTAATTTCTTAGATGGTAACTAAACTAAATGATATTTTTAAAAAAAAATTAATAATAACTACGATAAAAACTACGATCTAGCCTACAAGAAAACTATACATTTCGTGGGAAATCAGCGTACAGAAAATTTGTTCTAAAAAGGCAAAAAAATTTCTTTGGATTTTTTGGGGCTATTTTATATTTTTTTCTCAAAAACTACGATAGCTAAAAGAAAACTAATAAAATTCGTGGAATCAGCGTAAGAAAATTGTTCTAAAAATGTAAAAAAAAATTTTTAATTTTTTGGGATATTTATTTTTTTTCTCGAAAACAACGATAGCTACAAGAAAACTAATACATTCGTTGGAATCAGCGTAAGAAAATTGTTTCTAAAAATGGCCGAAAAATTCTTATTTGATTTTTGGGGTATATTTCTACTTTTTTTTCTCTCGAAACTACGATAGCATACAAGCAAAACTTAATAACATTACCGTGAGAATCAGCGCTAAGAAAAATTGTTCTGAAAATATGGAAATTTGTTTTTGGATTTTTTTGTTATTTATTTTATTTTCTCGAAAACTACGATAGCTACAGGGAAACTATTGTTTTTCTCCATTTTTAAAACAAATTTCTTACGCTGATTCCAAAAAGGTATTATTTTTTTTTACTTATCTAGTTTTGAGAAAAAAAATAAACACCAAAAAAACATCAAAAAATTTTTTTCTTTTAGAAAGAATATCTTACGCTGATTCCACGCATGTTATTAGTTTTCTTGTACGCTATCGTAGTTTTCAAGTTTTTTGCACTTAGACCTTCGACTTATATAGTATGTTTTGTGTTCGTTTGTTCGTCTGACCGTTCGTTCGTTTGTTTGTTGAACTTCCAGAGTGAGATATAGGTCTAAGTCCAAATTCCGAAAAATAATTTCGACTAAAATTTTTTGGGAAATTATTTACTCTGTGATTTTTTAGATTTTCACACTTAAACCTTTGACTTATATCAGTTCCCGTTGCCGACGTCACTATATGGGTTGAACGTGATAGTTTATACCTTAAAAGGTGTTGCGCGATCAAGTTAGATCGTTTTTCGATTCCTTTCGAAACGTCACTATAGTATAGTGTCGCCTTACGGGAATCGCAAAAGCGGCTGAACGCTTTCAAATGCCACTTTTTAGTGTATCAACTCGCTTCAACTCGATATAGTGACGTTTCAACGGGAACTGATATAAGTCAAAGGTCTAAGTGTGAAAATCTCTAAAATCACAAAGAAAATATTTCCCCGATAATTTTCTGTTCAATTTTTTTTCGGAACTTTGCACTTAGACCTCCATCCGACTATTATTTAGTCCCGAATTGGTCGTCACTTATAATGACGTCATAGTGGGTTAACTATAGGTTATATATTTTATATAATATATATATATATATATATATATATATATATATTATATATTATATATATATATATAATATATATATATATATATATATTTATATAAAACAAACAACGAACAAACAAGAACAAGAATCAAAATATAGATATTCCCTTCTTAGACCTTCGCTATATTACTTGACCTTCAGACTTTAAGCACTTAGACCTTCGACTTAGCACTAAGACCTCGAGTTTTATGCACTTAGACCTTCGACTTAGCACTTAGACCTTCGACTTAGCACTTAGCCCTTCGACTTAGCACTTAGACCATCGACTTAGCACTTAGACCTATCGACTTAGCACTTAGGACCTCCGACTTTAGCACTTTAGACCTTCGACTTAAAACACTTAGACCTTCGACTTAGCACTTTAGACCTTCGACTTAGCACTTAGACCATCGACTTGACTTAACACTTAGACCTTCGACTTAACACTTAGACCTTCGACTTAGCACTTCGACCTTCGACTTATACTTTAACATTCGACTTATTTACTTTATACCTTCGATCTTATATAGAGTGTTAAGTCGAAGGTTGACGTCATATATTGACGCCTCATCGTGAACTAATATAAGTCGAAGGTCTAAGTGCAATTCCGAAAAATAATTTCGACCTAAAAAATTTTTGGAAATATTTTCTCTTTTTAATTTTTAGATTTTCACACTTAGACCTTTGACCTATATCAATTCCCGTTGATACGTCACTATATGGGTTGAAGTGATAGTTTCTACCTTAAAAGGTGTTGCGCGAATCAAGTTAGATCGTTTTTCGGTTCCCTTCGAAACGTCACTATAGTATCAGTGTCGCCTATACGGCGAATCGCAAAACCGGCTCAAGCTTTCAAAATACCATTTCTTACAGCTCAGATATCGTTTTAAACCGAATATGACTCCATATAAGTGACGCCTGTTCGGGACTAATATAAGGCGAAGGTCTAAGTGTAAAAATCTAAAAAATCACAAAGAAAATATTTCCCCCGATAATTTTCTGTTCAATTTTTTTTTCGGAATTTGCACTTAGACCTTCGACTTATATTAGTCCCCGATGAGGCGTCAATATATGACGTCATAGTGGGTTGAACGATAGGTATCTCGAAAACTAGGATAGCTACAAGAAAACTAATAACATTCGTGGAATCAGCGTAAGATAATTTGTTCATAAATGGAAAAAAAAATTTTTGATTTTTTTTTATATATTTTTTTTTTCTCGAAAACTACGATAGCTACAAGAAAACTAATAACATTCGTGGAATCAGCGTAAGAAGAAAATTGTTCTAAAAATTGCAAAAAAATTTTTTTGATTTTTTTTGAGCTATTTTATTTGTGTTTCTCAAAAACTACGATACGCTACACAGGAAAACTTAAATTAACATTCGTGAATCAGCGTAAGAAAATGTTCTAAATGGCAAAAAATCTTTTTTTGCATTTTTGCGTGATATTTTATTCTTCTTTCTCGAAAACTACGCACATAGCTAACAAGAGAAAACTAATACATTCTTGCGAATCAGCGTTAAGCAAATTGTTCCAAAAAAAAAAAAAATTTTTGAATTTTTTGGGAATTTTTTATTTTTTTTCTCAAAAACATACGATACGCTCAAGAAACAAATTAACATCGTGGAATCAGCGTAAGCATAATTGCTTTCTAAAAAAAATGGGCCAAAAAAAATTTTTTGATTTTTGGGGGCTATTTATTTTTTTTCTCGAAAAAACAACTCACACCCCACAACCAAAACCAGACTCCACGCCACACAACTACCACAAGACAACACCAAAAACACCAACCCACCCAAATCAACAAACACTAACACTTCGCTACGAATCAAGAAACGTAAGAAACTGTTCAAAAAGGCAAAAAAATTTTTTTGATGATTTTTTTGGGCTTTTTATTTTTTTCTTTCTCAAAAACTACGATAGTACAAAGAAAACTAATAACATTCGTTGGAATCAACGTAAGAAAATTGCTCCAAAAAAATGCGAAAAAAAAAATTTTTTGAATTTTTTTTGGATATTTTTATTTCATCTTTTCAATCAGAAACACAACACTACGATTCGATAAGCCTACAAGAAAAACTAATCAATCAACAATAACGTGTGGAACTCAGCGTAAGAAAATTGTTTCTTGGAAAATGGCAAAAATTTTTTTTTTTTGTTTATTTTTGTTTTTATTTTTTTTATTTTTTTTCTCAAAAAGTACGATAGCTACAAGAAAACTAATAACATCGTGGAATCAGCGCTTGCAAAATTGTTCCTAAAAAATGCGAAAAAAAAAAAAATTGATTTTTTTTTGGGATATTTTATTTTTTTCTCGAAAACTACGATTGCTACAAGAAAACTAATAACATTCGTGGAATCAGCGTAATATTTTTGTTCTAAAAATGGCAAAAAAATTTTTTTGAATTTTTTGGGGGGGTATTTTATTTTTTTTCTCAAAAACTATAGAATAGCTACAAGAAAACTAATAACATATCGTGGAAATCAGCGTGAAGAAAAAAAATGATCGAACCTCTCAATAAAAAAAAAAATCTTTTTAACTAATTTTTTGGGATATTTTATTTTTTTTCTCGAAAACTACGATTAGCATACCAAGAAACACACTAATAACATTCGTGGATGAATCACGCGCTAAGAAAATTGTTTCTAAAAATGGCCAAATTTTTTTTTTTTTTGATTTTTTGGGGTTATTTTTTTTTTTTTTCTCAAAAACTACGATAGCTACAAGAAAACTAACTACATTCGTGGAATCACGCGTAAGATAGTTGGTCTGAAAAATCATGAAATTTGTTTTGGATTTTTTTGGTTATAATTTATTTTCTCGAAAACTACGATAGCGACTACCCCAGCCGAACACTATTCAGGTCTATTTACCATAATTTAAAACAAACGCTTTCCCTACGCAAATGAATTCCACAAACAACAACACGGTTACCATCTCTCTATTTTTTATAGATAGCTATCGTAGTTTTCGACGAAACACACAAAATACCACTACACCAAAAAAATACACAAAAACATACTCTTTTCCTTTTTAGACACAAAATATCTTTCACGCGTGACCCTTCCACACACGAAATGTTATTAGACTTTTCTAATGTAGCTTATCGTATGTTTTCGAGTTTTTGCACCTAGACCTCCACCCTACCACGCACCCCTCCAAATATCACTCTGACCGTATCGTTCGTTTGTTTGTTAACTTAATATATAGTGTCGCCCTACGGGAATTCGCAAAAAGCGCCCCACACACCAACACCCAACAACAACAACACCTACGCACACCGCTTCTCAAATGCCACTTCTTTCAGTAAGTAAAAAACCTCGAACTTCCAACTCGCGATCCCCATATCAGTGACCGTTATAACACGCTGCCGAACTAATCTATGCTCAAAGTCTACAGCTGTGAAAATTTCTTCATATATACCACAACATAACTCATATAACTTATTATATATAATACATTTATAAGATATTATATCTATATATATATTATATTATATTATATATATATATACACAACACACAATATATATATACTAATATATATATATAATATATATATAATTATAACTATATATTTTAACACTAGCTTTACCGTTATTCATTCGCGCATTTATTTAATTTGTTTAATTTAGTCACCCTTAAATCAGTTTTCTATGTTAATTAATTTTTAGAGGTAACTAAACTTAAATGATTTTTTTTAAAAAAACATAAATAACTACGATATAAAACACGATTAGCTCACAAGAAAACTAATAAACATTCCGTGGAATCAGCCGTAAGAATATGTCTTCTAAAAATTGAGCAAGGCAAAAAATTTTATCTCTGATATTTTTTGGCGGCTATTTTATGTGTTTCTCAAAACTACGATAGCGGGGAGGATACAAGAAAACAATAACATCTCGTGGAATCAGCGTAAGATAAAAGGAACGAAAAAATGGAAAAAAAAATTTTTGATTTTTTGGGGCTATTTTATTTCT
>JABUQX010066634.1:5000-23974 GCA_015478945.1 Trachelipus rathkii | reverse complement strand
CATGACTTTGCGGTTTACCTAAGGTAATATCCTTTTAGTTAAATCAACTAAAGTTACTTTATCACAAAAATAAAATAAAAAAAAAGTTTAATCCAGTATATAGAATTATTCGGCTGATTATCAAATATATATAATTATGTTATTTTAAACGATAGTGACCTGCCGTTTCAAATACATTCCTGTGAGCAGTAAAAATAAAATATCTGACATAGCTATTCTAATAATAATATATAGAATATATAATATATATATATATTATTAATTTAATATCTTAGTTATATTAATTAATAATATTTAGTATATTATCTATTATCTATTCTTATATATATATATATTAATATTATATAATATATTATATATTATATATATATATATATATATAATTTATATATAATAGTATTAAATAATATATATATATATAATATATCTAATATATATTTTTTTAAACATAAAATGGAAATCCTCCCCATATAAGTATTACCACCATTCACTCGATTGGCAGGAGTCTGGGTCTTACTTCGTGCCTTTATACACTACGGGGAAAACGAATCAAGTAAGTAAAATGCAATTGGCACCCCCCACTCACCGAGGAAGGGTCTCTCCCCCGCAACGTAAAACACCAACTCGTCTCTCTTTTAGATCTATTTGGCGAAGTCTAGACATTCTGTGGTGTATATCCTTACACTGTATGTCTTGCCACTAAATAACGAAGGTATTATAACGGAAAGAACGTCCCGCCCTCTCTCTCGCTCATAAACACTAGTTTAGCTTGCGAGCGCCCAATGGGTCTTACATTGTGTGCATTAAGCTATTATATAATAATAATATATATAATATATTATTAATTAATAATATATAATATTTATAATATATTATAAATATATATATTAATATATATTATATATTATATTAATATAATTATATATATAATCTTATAATAATATATTATATATATATATAGTATATATATCAGTCTATAAATAATATAATATTTAATCTTATAATATCTTACATAAATATATATTACTATATATATATATATTACTAAATAATATATATATATATATTATTATAATATATATATAATATAGATATAGTTATATATATATATATATATATATATATATATATATATAATTATAATTAATATTTACTTAAAAATATAAATATTTAAAATTAATGATGACTTTCCTTTACAAACGTACAAATTAATTCATTAACTCTGCAAAACTTTACCCTCATAAATTGATACAAGAAACTCTTCCTGTTTTTACACTAAGTATTGCCATTTAATTATTTCATTTAATTTGTTTTAATTCTTTGTATAGCAATAAAATAAATGAAATTTAAATATATGAATTATCAGACCTACTCTTATACAGAGTCCCATAAATTGATATACATATAGAGTCCGATATAAGGATGATTTATTTATTGAAGGAAGACATTATAGAGAATTACTGTGAATATTGAGTAGATTAGGTTGACAGACAATATTATCGTAATTTATCTGATGGTGCGATTCTGTTAATTGTCACATACAAATAACGTTCAAGATGAACTAAAGTCGTCATATAAGTTTACTTAAATATTAATTTTATTTATAACTTCTTTTGTGATTTTAACTATATTATTAAATTATTATTAATTATTTATTATTATTATATCATTATTATTTATTATTATTTAATTATTTAATTATTATTTATATAATTATTAATAATTTAAGTAATATTAATTATATTTAATTATATTAATTCCTTATATTTATTTTTTTTTCCACCTTATTGTAACAGTAAATATTTGCAAAGGGAAGTATATGTAGGAGAGGAATTTTGAATGGTATTAGCAAATGCAGATGACAAAGCAATGCTAATGCGAGAGCGTACTTTACAGCTCCTTGTCTATTCTTTGGATATTAATAATGTTGCGCCAATGGATCCTTTAGAATTGATTGAAGGAATTATGATAACAAGAAGTTTATAATTAAAAGATATTCATTATTAATAAAATTAATATAATATATATCCTGCTAAAAAATAGATCCAGTTTAAGGAGTGCTAAATTCAAAACGGCTATGAACTAATTTCCTCTTTAATTACTTACCTATTATCGAAGAGACGTTCTTTAAACTTAACTGCACTGATAATAGTAGTGACAATATACTTCATATGAAGGAATAAAAAATGTAGTATTATGATCAATCTAGAACCTTCTTGCTTTGTTAACGCCATTATTATATATATATATATCTAATTGAAAACAGATGGCTAAAAACAATGGAAAAGGAGGCAAAGGATTTGGAAAACGAAGACGTTTAGCGGATCTAATGATTTTTAATCAGTTGGAAATGTGTTTTTTAATGTGTCATTTAGGGGAGCGCAATGTCGATTCGTCTCCAAAGTCTACATGAGTAGTTTCCAATATAAGACTAAATGTGGAAAAACTCGTATCCACTTACATATCACATCTTCTCTAGGGTTATTTCTGGGCTATCTACTGAGAGGCCTATCTTTTCTCGACACAGCCATTTGGCCATAGAATATTTTTTTTAATAGTCTTTCTATAAATGATCGAGAGTTTCTCATTTGTTTTTTCGCGGGCTTTTTAATTTTGTTTTTTTTTCCGCGCTTTTCTCCTTTGTTGTAGAATCAATAATCAGAAGTTTCTTGATGTTTTACTTTCTTTTTAGCGTTTTTTTTTTTTAAATTTTTTTTTTTTTTTTTTTTTTTTTTTTTAAAAATTAATACGTATTTTCTGTTTCATTAATTAACTTTGTTTTTTTTTTTATCCTTTTTCATTTAGTTAGTGTTTTTAATATTAAAATTTTCTTTTTTTTTTACTTCTTATAATGTGCTAACTTAATTAAAAAAATATTTTCTTTCTTCTTAAAATTTAATTAGACTAATCCATTCTTTTTTCTTTTTTTTTCTTTTTCCCACTTTAGGGTGGGAGTTTATTAAAAATCTGCGGTGTGATGATGAAAATCGCAAACACCCACACACACATCTCACACCACCCACACAACAACACCCACACACACACACACACACACAACCACACCCACCCACACACACACACACACACACACACAAACACCCTGTTTAAACATATCATATCATATGAATTATTCTATTATTATGTATATATATTATATATATATATATATATAATATATATATCTATATATATATATATATATATTATATATATATTATAAACTAGTATATAGGACATTTATAAGGTGGATGACTTTAACAATTTAGGTAAGGTTAATTTAGGTTAGTTTAGGTTTAGGTTAGGTTGAGGTAGGTTAGGTTAGGTTATCCTTTACCCAAAAATTTAATGTATTTACTATTTCTCTAATTATTAAAATACTTTCATTCATATTGATATTCGAAATTTCAAATTATAAAAACCGGTTCTTTGCATAGTAAAAAAAATTATCAACCGGTTCATTCCTCTGTTTGATTAAGCAGAAAATTTGAGTTAATTTCCTGTTCACATTAACTGATACGAACCGACTCCACTCACCACTAACAATTTATCTCATGGTATCATTGTTCTGTTGGTCCCAAATCTTGATATTGGTTGTCAAATAAAGTATATTTTGTTGTTTTTATGCCTATGTAAAAATGAGATTGTCAAAATTTCAGTTCGATCGGATAACGTTAAGACCTGCCTCATCAGCCCCAAAGTATTAAAAACAGCTATTTTTCTTAAGAAATGGGGGTGTTTTCCGATATAAAATTAGAAAGGCTTATTATTCTACGAACCTTTTTTTATCTTCTTTTTTAGTTTTGAAGAGAATATTTTTGGCTTCAATTTTCACTCCAATAACTTGTTTGACAAACTTACTGATCGGAAGATATTTGGCTTTTTCGAGGACCGGTGCTATTTCGGACAAGGAAAATCGACTTCCCCCCCCCAAAAAAAAAGTGAAAATTCGCTTGAGTAGATAATTTGTTTTGCTTTTGTTTTTAATGTTTTTCTACTATATTAGAGTTATTTATCACGAAAGAGTTCAAGTAAGATACTTTTAAAAAAATAGATTTTAAACCAGGTAGGTGAAAGGGAGGAGTGGGATAGAGGGGGGAGAAGAAAGAAAATATTGACATACGAACCATTTATTTATTATACTCAAACCACATTTAATTTAAAAGAGTGAACTTAATTATTACCAAAACAATCTTCAGAAATAGCAAGTAGTAACATCAGTATAGGTTTTATGTCTAAATTAAATATTAATTATAAATTAATAATAGTATATAAATTAATAATAATAAATAGGTAGATCGCATTTCTAGGTAGATTTGTCAGATTGAGTCACTAGAATCAAATAGGTGATAGGAGTTTTGAGAGGGTACATTTCATTGTGTATGGGAATAATTATCGTCATAACATTTTCCAACTACTTGCAAAACGTACTTCTTCTGCCTTTCATCTTTTGTTATGCTGGCATTGTAGTCTTACATTAATTTGACACCCTTTTCGGATGTGTCTTTTACATCCCTAAAAAGTTTGACAATTTCCTGTCCTTTCAAAAAATCCAGGTCTTCATTCCAAACATCCGAATCGGAATGTAAGAAATAAGTTGAAAGGTTGAACATTTTGAAAAAGTTGAATGTTAGTGGTGTAATAAAGTAAGCTACTTCTTTGTCCAAAAAAGAAAGAGCCTCTCTCAAAGCGATTTTGGCTTTAACTATCATATCGTCATGTATGTTTTCTTCCTCAAGCTCAATAAGCTTGTTTATCTCATTATCAACATTGCTGTTTTGCTCAAAAGACAATAGTTTTGCAGCAATGTTTATTTTGATTTGTTTGTCTAAATTTTGTCAAAAAAGAGCAAGCAACTTGCTCTGGGTTCAAATACCATAAAGGATTTATAAGTTTTGACAATGCCATCTTTGAAATGTTTCCATCATTTTTTTCATAATTAAGTAAGGTTTTAAACAGCTGTGAATCTTGATTGGAGGCCAATATAGCTTTAGGAGCGCTAAGACAAACTTTGATGTAAACATTAATTATGAATAAGCAAATACTTCTGATGACATCTATCTGGGAGTCACTTAAAGAAAATTGTTCCCTGAAAATTTTTTTTTAGGGAGTAAATGGTTTTTGACATCCACCTGGCCTGATGCATGGCATCTGGCTCTCTGAAAGAAATGTTTTCTGGAGCAACACGACCTAAAAATATCAAAGTACAACTATAAATATATAATCATCTCTGGACTGATGCCGTGGTTTTTTTTAAATTGTGCTGAGAGAAACTAGAAATCTGTTCGAGATCATTTACATTTATTTTAAATTTGACTTGTTCATCAACAGGATCAGTATTATTTATTTTTGGTCAATTTTTAACCAACAGGTATGAAATCTTTTAAAAATGTCAGGCCGAGGGCCAGTAGTTGAACCCATTTTGCAATAAAAAACTATTTTCAGTATTTCTTTTGAAATATGGGGACGACATGCCAAGTACAAAAGATCTTTTTCAAATAATTGATCTAATAAAATACTGATTCCTCTCAAACGATGAGTATTGACAAAAGTAGTGTCAAAACACATTGCTTCTATTTTTTCTACTGCCCCCATTTTTCCGCTTCAGAAGAAAACAGCTTTTACTTGAGTACATCCCGTATTATTTTTAATGTGAGGAACTCTTATCAACTGCTCTTCCTCACCACAACTTATCAAACCTGCCAACCTCTATACATTTTCTTTATTCAATATATCTGGGAGCAATTTCCCATTCCAATGTAGGGTAGCACATTGTTAATCTGAATTTTCAAACTTTTTTTAATAATCTTTACTCTTTCCTCTCGAAATTTCTGTCTGCGGACTCTTACGGTAGAGCTACTGATTGCTAACTTCTGGGGATCTTGCCCTAATGCTTCGACAGTAGCAGAAACAATTCTAACAGCGGCTCTATCCGAAATATTACATCTATCTAAGAATACTGACAACTTCTCTGTGATAATTTCTTTACTTCCTCGGCAGTACTTTCATGTTCTGTGATGTGTCGATTCCTGTGTACTGAAAGTCCTCAAGATTCTTCTTTTCTATGTGATTCCTCTTCTTCTGAAACACTGCTTGTGCTTAAAAATTTCATTTCTACATCTTCGTCATCTAGAAAGAAGCTAATAGAAACACAAGAAAAACAGTGACTTGAGAACAAGAAACATATTTATCTTCGTACAAAGGTACCAAGGTGCTAGATAAGTACAACAAATTAGATCCAGATAGGTACTAATTACTATATTTAAACTACAATCTAGGATTACCTACAGGTTTCAGAATATTAATAACCAGTCCTATACTCGTCCTATGCTTGGTCTCCTCCGTCACTGTGAATGGAGTACAACTCCTTCAGGCAACTTTATACTTATATCTTCTCATTCGCAACTGTCTAATCAGTGAGTCCCTTGTGGTCTCGAAGGTGAAACTAAAATAACTGCTGTGGTTCTTCTTCTCTCTTCTCATTATGATTACACTTGTTTCTGAGAGTGTTTCAATATCAAACAAGGATCAATTAAGCATTTTCTGAGCTAAAGTCTTTGCACGTTTTGTTTACATTAATTTTGAACTTATGCTGTTCAGTTCAGCGACAATTTTTTCAAGTTTTCTGGAGATCTCACGCAAAAATGTTTTCTGCAAGTCTCAAATGTTGACATGAGTCTCATACGTTTTTGCAAATAGTATGGGCGCGACTTCTCGCAATGATATGTTTTTGAAGCTACGCAATCCAATTTTTCAAATATATTGGTACGTATTTTAGCTTTCTACCAAAAAAGGTACAACTTAACTGATTGTGAGCCTTGGCAAGCATCTCTGGTTTCTTAAGTTTAACTACCACCAACTTGAAGTATTATTGCATAAACAAACAGCCCGAGAAAAACCTTGACCATCGCTTCACACGATGGATGGGCACTATACTAGAGCAAGCCATTTGCATGGGCCGAGTAAGCAATCAGATTCCTCAAAAAAATGTGCGTTGCTGCTTACATTACACTGATACTATGTTAGCGCACCTTAAGACAGTATCGATTAATAGGTCCTATAAACCATTTTATTACTATGCAGACTGCTGGAAATATCACCATAAAAATACAAAACTATTACCAACTTAGAGAGAAAATATATATCATTTTGCTTTAAATAATATTTTTATCTTGATTTTGAAACAATATATATTTAAAGCACTGCGAGGGAGATCATTATTCTGTTTTACTTATCCATTTTTAATATTTTTTATCATGTGAACTATTATACATTTAAGTTTGCTACAAGTCAAAAAGTAAATTGTAAAATTATATGTCTCGGAAGAGCCCGATTATTTAACTAAAATATCCTATTTTCTTAGAATAACATAATATTTTGGAACATTGTAAATATTATTAGTGAATATCGTCACAAAAATAAAATTGAAGAAATAATTGATATTGACCTGGATTGAGAAGAATAAAAATAAAATAAAGGTAAATAGAAAAGCCAAACATTTTTGAAAAATATAATTAAAAGATTTGACACATTAATGAAATAAAAAATATAGGAATAGTAAATATTTTGGGTTTTACATGTTCTTAATGTTTTAGAAACAACGTTTGGTGTGTATTCCTATATGAACATCTTTCAGAAAGTCTCAGAGAAAGAAGGCCTTGAATAATTCAATATATCATTATCAAGGTAAAATGTTGTCAAAAGAAAAAATTAAAATCTATTTTTCTTATTATTGAATGTAATATTAATTTCAAAATACAGGCAACAACAAAATACAATTTTTTGACAATTCTTGGCTTTCTGAGTATGGATTGGTTTGAATTTTACGAAATTTACTAAGATTAAGCGAAATTTCCTGGTTCCCAAAGTCTAACATCAGCTCAAAGTAATAGCTTTTTATTTCGGAAGTTTACTCAAGTTTGTTTCTTTGTTGGGTGTGAAAAAAAAACATCCAAAATAAAAGCAGCAACTCTTAACATCAATAATTGACAACCCAAACCAACTAATCATAAGAGTTATCTTCTCAGACTCGTAAATAGTCGGATGTTGATATTAATAATAAACCGACTTCAAACTAAAGAAAAAATTTATTAGTAATCATAAATATTGGTGAGATAAAATATAATTGTAATAGTTTTCAATGGTGGAAAATTTTGAGATTAAAAAAGATTTATGTATTTTTTTTCTATTTTTGCAATTATAATAAAATTTATGATTGTCTTTTATCGAGTTCCACATCTCTGGTAATCCATTATTTTAATCCTACAGTTAGAAATAATCTAAAGCCCAAAATAATAATCATTAATTACAAAGATCATATTAAAAGAACTTAAAAATTCAACAGAAGAAAGAAATTTGGTCAACCTTTCCATCCACACCTGTGCAAGTTAACTGCATATTTGTATGTGATTCATCATCGCATATGACCTCTATCTTTGCCCTATTTATTTTGCATTTATTGGTCATTATGTGAGTAACGTCAATATCTGGTCTCAGCAAATGCCTAATGTCATGAAGTAATACATTAGCCAGAGCTGCACCAAGAGTAGAAGAATAATCACCTCTGACAAGTTCCATAGCGTATCTGGATAGCTTCAGTGTGATATAGTCTGTTGAACACATTTCGTTAGGTATCTATACATCCTCTTGCTAAAATATATCGAAATTTGTATAAAAGTATATTAAATTAAGAGAGAACTAATATAATATGAAGAAGTCAAAAGATAATTACCTCATTCGTAGAAGGTGAGTTTCTACTACCTTGTGATGGCTCTGGTTACATCCGAAATATCTGGTAACAACATTTTCCATACGCAATTACTTGTTCATCATATCTGAGCCTTTTATCTTTTTTTTATAGCGACTTTGTCTATTGAAGAAATCTTTTATGATTCTTTAGGTCCAGTTATAATTCTCTGATCTCGTAGATAAGCTCTGTCATCTATTGGGACGTTTGCTTAAAGACGTATCTATCGGGTGTGATATTTCAGATATACGAATATATCACTGCAGGTAATGATACGGATGTCTCTTATAAAATCCGAGTATTTTAGCTTGGAAGAGGATTATTTCGCTTGGCGGATGTGGATGTGGATGTGGATATTCTGCTTCTCTATTGATTTGCCCACACACAAACACAAATGTACAA
Organism: Trachelipus rathkii; assembly: GCA_015478945.1. NCBI lineage: Eukaryota > Metazoa > Arthropoda > Malacostraca > Isopoda > Trachelipodidae > Trachelipus > Trachelipus rathkii. The sequence continues at coordinate 14,829 of JABUQX010066634.1, read as the reverse complement.
AAACAAATTATTGAAATGATATTATTAATTTGACTACAATTGTTACGTTAATTTAAAAATGTCTATTCTATTAATAACTTTAACTTGCCAGCTATTCCTTTATTGAACAATACAAATAATTAAGTATTCGAAACACACATTCTTTGAGAACAGTTATTACATTAATAATCACACGGACTTACCACCATATTTTTCGACTCTGTTGTTGGTTGTTGGATTATAGGTTTAATCTTAGGAATTTTTAATTAGCTGCAATAATAAATAAATATGTAATTAATTAATATTATACATTATTTCATTGAAAATAAAAAACACAATTACAATAAGAAAACTACAAAATTCAGCGGCTAGTGCATTCAAACCCACATGTTTCCCATCAATCATAAATACCTAACGCTTGCTAATAATTATGGTGACGAATTAAATACTTAAAAGAATTAAAATGTTCAAACAAGAAATAACATGTATTTAGTTCTGAGTCATTCGTTTGATGGGGCAGAAACTTTAAATGCAATTCTGCAAACAGTGCATCATTTGAAAGGTATTACTTAAGACTATTTTACTCTTATGGTAAATTTTCAGTGTTTGTAATATATATATATATATTATATATATATATATATCATATATATATATAATATATATATAGTATATATAAATATAATATATAACTATATTATATATATATATATATATAATATAATATATATTATATATATATATATATATATATATATATATAATATATAAATATCATATACCTATATATTATATATATATATATATAATATAAATCTTTTTCTTCATTCTTTATCTTCCTTTTATTCCCCAAGAAATGGGAAGAGTAAGGTGGCGTTGACGAGCATCAAGAAAAGAGTAAAAGCATAGAGAAACATGACATAAAGTCGAAAAGATAAGCCCACAGCTTACCGCCCCCAGTACCGATTAATTAGCGAGAATCTTCGAACAGTTCAGAAAATCCACCCTAAAGCTTCATGGGACAGCGATGGACCCTCACTATGGTTAGATTCGTCCGTCAATGTAAGGGTTCATCCTTGGCCCAGGTGGGCCACAACCATACCCCCTCACAATCCCGCCATTCACTCCTGTTATACACCTTTTCTTCTTCGCCTCTACCAAACTCACATTTCTCTCCTTCAAACATTCGTTACTGACTACAATCCACTTTTTCTTCGGTCTCCCCCAGCCGGTCGATGTTCCAAACACACTCTCCACAATATACATCCGCTTAACCAACCGACTAATCATCCATTTCTTTCCATATGACCAAAAACCATCATCTCAACATACTTCATTTATTCTCTCATTTACCCCTTCTTCACCACCCACACCACTCTCTAATACTCATTCCTCATTTATATCAATGTTTTCTTACACCTAGCACACCCCTTAAGATTGTCCATCTGACACAAAATTGAACATTAGATCATATACTTCTTTAATTCCAAGACCATAGTCTCAACTACTATACAATAACACAGTAACAATATACCCTCATTCATTAAAGACCCTAGCACACTCAAGACTTAAGTCCCTTTACTTTCACAACGATTTAATTGCAACCAGCCACCTTTATCCTGCCATTCACAACTTTCCTAACTACACTCTGCATCGTCGTTCCCTTCTCATTCAACACATACACTAAATATTTAAAATCAGACACTTGTTTTCCAGCTGCTCACCATCTAACATAACTTCACAACTTCGGGGAGTGTCCTCACTCACAACCATAAACCTTACTTCTTATCCCACGTTACTTTCAAGCCTCCTTGACAACCTGCCAAAATCTCTCTCCACATCCTCTCAAACTCTCTTCAGATCGCCCACACAGAACCCAATCATCCGCATATAATAGGTAGGCACCCCCCACTCATCTCCCATTCTCCACCATTTTCTAACACCATTTTCCTGCCATCCCCACTGCGAATTCTTTCATAACCCCAATCCAATACAAAGTGAATAACCAAGGGACATAACACAACCCTGCTTACTCACGCCTAATTAATCCTTAAACCAACCCCATTGACACCATTTATTCTTACACCAGCTTCACATCGCATACATACTTTTGATTCCATTACGAAAACCTCACCACCAACACCATATATCACTAAATCTGCCACTAAAACCTTCCCTATTAACCCAATTGCAACCCTGTTGCAAATCCATAAAACCTTAAAATACAATTTTATTCTTCTTCTCCCCCATTTTCCAACATTTGTCTTCAATGTAAAGATTTGATCCACAATCCTTCTACACTCCTAAACGCACCTTTTCTTCACCAATCAGGCCTTCAGTCACTCCGACGCACTCTTTTCGACCAAAATACCAGCATATTACCTTTCCCTACAACACTCAAACTTATTCTCCTATTAATTTCTACAGTTCCCCTTTTCTCCCATTACCCTTATATAAGGGGCCACTATTACGCTCTCCCAATCCCTTGGAACGTATACCTCTATAAACGCTGTATTACACAACTTCCAAAATCCATCCAATCACCATCTCCTCCGTTCTGTATCATTTCACCAGTAATTTCATCTATACCTGGCAGATTACCATTCTTCAACTTTTTACTCTACCTATTACCCCTCCTTATTAATAACCTCATCCCCAAAATACCTATTCCTTCTTGCACCATTTCAAAACCCACACACATTCACTTATCACCTCTTCATTACTGATTAATATTGTGCAGATTTTCAAGTGTTAACTCGACACTTTCTTTACACAACCAAATTCATCAGTACAAAAAGCACCATCCCTATCATTATTCTAAGAAGATTTCCCCTTACTTTCCATTCTTAACCTTTCGCGCTTCCATTCAGAAGAGCTTCCTATTCCCTTGTAAAGTCCCCATTCATCCTCTTTCAAAAACTGTTCATACTCTTGTTTTCTCCCTACGTTATACACCTTAGTATTTCTTTTTCCTCCTTATATAAAATTTCAAGCAAACTTTCTTTGAGCCCTTCAATCATCCTTCCGCTTTAGTACATTCAACCACAGCTTCTTTTTTACCTTTAACCGCTTTCATCCCCTCTTCATTCATTCCACCATTCACTGTTTAACATTCTTACTTCCTAACTTTAGCACATTAACATACTTCCTTTGCACTACATAACAATTGCTTCCTTCATTTGCCCCCGATTTGTTCAGTATCAACAATAATGTTCAAACATTCAACGGTTTTCTAGCGAGCGCTCTTACATACTTAGTCTTATTGTCCTTGCTCACTTAACTTCTCAACTCTAATTTTACCCTACTTCCAAATTTCGTTATTCATCCTTCCTTCTCCATCCAAGCCCCACTAACAATTTTACATAGACAACATAATGATCGACAATCCCATTCCTAAACCCCTCCATTTTTAACATCGAACACATACTTCAACATCTCCTTCTTCACCAAACACAAAATCAATCATACTTTTCACTTCGATACCATCTCTACCTACACCAACTCTAATATAACTTATGGATACTCTTGTGTTTAAAGAAAGTATTACATTACACACATACCTCTCTCTTCCCAGAAATCATTTCCTCCTATTCTCATTTTCTCCCGAACCCACCAAAACCACCTTTGATACCATCCTCATTTTCTCCCGCCACCCCAAAACCATTCAGGTCCCCCAACAATATCAATCATTCTGAAACTCCTACTCACCCCATCCAAAATATCACTTCAAAGATTATTCCAAAAATGTACCTCTCTTCACCGGTTCCCTCGAGAATGGACCATATGTCACAACACACATACTTTAACCTTTTCAAACTTAAATTTAACCATTAGAATTCTAGGGACTCAACACACACAAAGTCTACCATAGCTTTGTACCCACAGGTCACTCCTCAAAATTGGAATTCCTTCCTTCCCCATCTCATCCCTTTCCACCACCAGCACACACACATTTCACGCCAACACCACTCATTTTCACCGTTTCCTTTCACCTTTGTTTCAGTCACAGCGAGCCAAATCAAAATTTCCCTTTCTTAAATACATCCATCACCTCTCTCCTCGACATTTATTCTCTTGCTGACATTCCATGTATACCCATACGATTCATACAAATTTCGCCGAAAAATTAGAAGGCCGTTTACGGCAATCACGACCATCTCCTTGGGCGTGCATCAGCATTCCTAGCAAGAGAGAAGTGTGGTAGTGGGCAGCCAAACCCAATTACCACCATCACTTAGTTGCGTCCCTTAGTTGCCTTCTCCGACATATGATGTGGGCAATTCTTTCTCCCCCACACATAGGGATATTGAGTTTAGTAGGGGAATGTCTGTTACGGTTGTTCAATCTAGAAGAAATGGGTGAGTACTTTAATATGTATATATGTTATGTGGATAAATGTTAGTAAAATGTTGCCTGGAGGATGAGTGTGTAAAGAATATGGATCACCGTAAACGACCATGTATCTTTTGGCGAAATTGTATGAATCGTTTGGGTACATAGAATCTTAGAGGAATAAATGGGGGGGGGGGAGAGAGGTGGATGGATGTTATTTTGAAAGGTAAATTTGATTTGTCGCTTTCGAACTGTAAGTGAGAATGAAAGGAAACAAGTAAAGCATGAAGTTGTTGGGTGAAATGTGTGTGTGGTGGAGTGGAGAGGAATTGAGCAGGAAAAAGGAGTTTCGATTTTGATGAGTGACATGTGGCACAGAATTATGGATTGATTTTGCTTGTTTCACGACTGAATCTCGTAAAATTTAAGATTTAAAAAGGTCAAGATATGTGTGGTTGTAAAATACATATGGTAAATCTGAGGGTGAAGTTCAGGGAGAGTGCGACTTTCTGGGATAATCTGGAATGACGTGAGTAGTAGCTTCAGACTCTCAGAAATTTGAATTGTTGGGCAAAATCTAAATGGTTGGATAGGTGATCAGAAAAGGGGATTGGTATTATTAACAGATAAATTCTGGGGTAATAGGAGAACCAATGGGAATTGGTGAAGAAGTGATTTCTCAAAAACAAAAGAGTGATTCAAAGTATACTAGAGAGGTGTAAGTAGAGATTGTATATCAAGGTGAAATATGATTATTTGTGCTGGTGAAAGATGTATGCCGAAATATTTCGATGGATGCTAAATCAAGTTGAAGGGCTGGAAGGATTATCGAATCAAAATATGTATCTTTTATGTTAAGATTAAGTTAGGAAGTTGGAAGGAGACGGAAAGAGTCACAGTAAGGATTGTGGAAGAATTAAGAGCAGAAGATACAGGAAGTATTAAAGACTACTTGCGAATAAATCAGTTGAATGTGAACAAGATGAAAACTGAACAAATCTGGGCACAAATGAAAGAAGCCTTTGTTAAGTAGTGCAAGAGAATTGTGTGGATGTGCTAAAGTAGGAAGTGAGAATGTTCAATATTGAATGGTGGAATGAAGAGTTGATGCAAGCGGTTAAAAATTTAAAAAAAAAGTAATAAAAAGTTGAATGTACTAAAAGCAAATTATGAGGTTTTCAAAAGAAAGATGTTGGAATTATATAAAGATGAGAAAAAGCAGACTAAAAAGTTGCATGCATAGGAGAAAAAATTAAGTAAATAAATAGTATTGGAAGAGAATGAATGCGGGAACTTACAAGGGGAATAGAAAGCATATTCTGGAAGAAAGCACGAAAGATTAAGAATGAGAATAAGGGGAATCTGCTTAGAATAATGAATAGGGATGGTGCTTTCGTAACTGATGAAATGGATATGGGAAAAGAGTGTGGGGGACCACTTCGAATAATCTGAATAACAGTTGGCGTAATTGAAAGGGTAATAGAAATGATGTGGGTTGATTGTGCAAAGAAGAAATAGGTATTTTGGTGGAGGAGTTAATGGACAGGGTGAGAAAGTTAGAAGAATGTTAAATCTGCAGGCATAAGATGGAATACTGGTGAAATGATCAAGAATGGAGCGAGATGGTGCTTGAATGATTTGAAAGTTGTGTAACAAAGCATTTGAGTAGTGGTTAAAGTTCCGAGAGATTGGAAGAGAGTAGTAAGAGTACCCTATATGTAAGGGTAAGGAGGATAAGGGGAACTGTAAGAACTATAAGGGGAATTAGGTTTATTGAGTGTTGTAGGAAGAATATATGCTGGTATTTTGTGATTGAAAAGAGTGCGTCGAGTGACTGAAAGACTGATTAGCTGAAGGAACAAGGTGCAATTTTTAGAAAGTGGTTAGAGATGTTGTGCGGTCCAAATTCTTTACATTTGAAACAAATGATTGAGGAAAATGAGGAAGAAGAATAAATTGTATTTAGGTTTTATGGATTTGCAACGGCGTATGACAGGATTAATAGGGGAAGCTCTATGGCAAGTGATAGTGATAATATATGGTGTTGGTGTGGCTTCTGAAATGGAATCAAAAATGTGTATGATGATAGTGTAGGGTGTGTAAGAATATTATAAGAGTCGAAAGTGATTTTGGTTTAATATTAAAAGCAGGGTGAGGCAGGGATGTGTTATGCTTCCTTGGTTATTTAATTTGTCCTCAGAGGGTATAATGAAAGAATAGAGATTAAATTGGACCGAACGTTAAAACATTTTCCCCAGTTGCATGCTTGCCGAGTGAAGGGGCCCTGCTTATTGCATGCTGAATGATTTGGCTTTATGTGGTAAATCTGAAGAGTTTTGAGAGGATTGGTAGAGAGATTTGGCAGGTGTTTAAAAGGGAGGGGTTTGAAAGTAAATTGTAGATAAGAGTAGAGTTATGGTAGTGAGTGGAGGAAGCGTCTACAGTGTGAATTCATGTTAGATGGTTAAGCAACTGGAACAGGTATCTAAGTTTAAATATTAGGCAATATGTTGATGAAAAGGGAACGGGATGATGCAGAATGTATTAGGAAAGTTGTGAGTGGTAGAAGGTGGCTACTGTCTCGATTTTACGAATTATGCATTTAACTTTCTAAATTTTTTTATAAAAGTTTTTTTAAATTTTTTAAAAAAAACAAAAACCATTTTAATAAAAAATAAAAGAGCAGTTATTTGTAAATTAAAAAAACCATGTGTATAGGACACTACTTAGTCTTAGATTTTATGCAAGCAAACAAGAAAGCTGCGAAGAAAAGTATTTAATTAATAAATATAAAATTAAAACTAGTAATATAAACAACTTAAATATATAGCATTTAATTCAAGGATAACACTTTAGACAACACCCCGGAGCCTTCACATTTTATATATATATTCTAAATTCCTCTGTTACCCCACACCCCCCACTCCTCAACACTTTTCAAAACCGTATCTAAAATACCCGTTTCTTACTCTGACTCGTCTGACTTTCACACTTTCATTAAACAAATTTCCACATCGCTTTGAAGTCTCCTCGACACGGTCAATAAAAGCTCACGGCACATGGATTCCTGTTTTTCTTTCTTATACCAAGATCTCTGATCAAGTCCGTCTACTTTGATATGCTTCCGTTTGGTTTGGAGAAGAAATGGTGAGATGGGTTTCCCTCCTCAGACGGACTACACCTATATTCAGTAGATTGCCAATACAATCTGTGATCTGGAAGTGCTATAGGCGGCTGATTTGTGCTTAGTCTTCTTGGGATAAGAAAGAAGAATGGCTGTGATCGTTGCCTTTGAATGATGAGTAATAAGAAAACGTACCGTCTAACACTAAACCCACAAACAAATCGGACACAGTAGACATGGGTTACAGGAGACGCTCAGGAGAGAATGTTAGGTACTGGGCATATGCGATGACGGGTAGGTCTGGGACTATATGATAGGCAGAGCGCCCAATTATGCCAGACTCGACGCTTGGACGGTAGGTCCACCAAACAGAAAAGAAAGCAATTGCTGGACCGTAAGGTCCAGTCATGGATCTTTTCCAAATTCGTGGGATTGCCAATTTCATGGCTCTATTTCCCCTTCTGTACCAACCTGCGAAAGAAAAAAAGATATAAAATTTTTAAATAATATATTCATTTATTTGTATTTAAAAAAATTATATATATATTATACATTAAATAGTCTGAATTTCACTTAATAATACAGATTCCATAGCTATCAAATACAGAACAACAAAAACAAAATTATTAAATATTTAAAATGTAAAAAAAATATTAATATAATAAATTATAAAAAATAATATATATTATATATATATATATATTATTATATATAATATAATATATATATATATATATATATACATATATATATATAATATATTATATATATAATATTTATATATATATATATATATATATATAAGTATAGTATATCTTATATAGAACTATATATATATAATAGTATATATTATATATAAATATATATAATAATAATATATATATATATATAATATATATAATATAAGATATGAGTAATATAATATAACAATAATATAATATATATATATAATATATATAAATATATCATAAATTATATATATATATATATATATATTATATTAAATATTAAATATATATATATAATATATATATATTATATATATATATATAATATCACCTAGAGCTTATCATGTAGGACCCCGATAACGTAAACCCTATAGTATATATTATATATATACTCGCAATACTATATTATATGTAGAGTAAATATCGTTCAATATATTGATACAACAAGGAGTGATAATATTATATCCCCATTAGTCCATTTATGTAGTACCCCAAGCGTGAGGGCACTTAACAACCATGCTCCCAACATAAACCCCCCCGCCATTCCTATGCTTATATACCTATTACAATTCATGCACCTTTAGATTCTCGCCTTACTTGAGCTACAAATCATCTACATTCTCTTACTACTTTCATGGAACATTCGCACGAACGCAATATCCATCATATATTCTCTATTACCTATAGATATATCTCCCAGTATATATATATATCACAGATATATCGGTTTTATACACAACACTACATCTCTAACTATATATACATCCGCTTTAACCAATACCGACTATCATTCTAATACCTTATTCCAATACTATATATATATATATATAAATTTATTTTTTGTTTTATGAGGTAGTAAGGTAAAATATATATATATTAAAAGAGCTGTCCCCCCCAGCAACTGGAACAAAAGTTTAAATATTTAGACCATATGTTGGATGAAAATGGTAATAGCATGAAGGGGTTCATTTATTCTCTTCATTTACCCCTTTCTTCACCACCACACAACTCTCTAATAAGTATCACAGTGCCTCAGTATAATTAGAGCTATCTTATCTCTACACCAGCTAGTGCCCAGTAGGAAAACGTTCCTGAAATGATTGTCCATACATTGGCAGAACACAGAAGATTGCTGTGTGCAATTAAATCATTTGCGTGATTATGTAAAGTGAGACTGTCTTAGTAATAGTGTGTAGTCAGCTTAATGAGGTCATTAACATCGAGGGTTATATATAATGTTGTATTACCTGTGTATATTATTGTTATTATATTAATTATATAAGTAGTGAGATCTAATATATAGGTCTTGGAGGGAATAAGAATTGAGTATTATATTTATAGGGATAATATTCTATAAAAGATTATCAATTGATGTTTATACGTAATTGAGACAATCATTTAGTTATGAGGGTCAATGCTATGAGTGTGAGTAAATGATATAAAGAATAATTTAATTAAAAATTGTGGATATTATATTTATTGTAATAGACGTCTGATGTCATTATCGTGAGTGTAGTGTGTCTGAACTGATATTTTGTCTTAGGGCGGGTTGGTGATTTTTTATTTTTTTTAGTTAAAAATATAATCAATTTTTAATGTTGTTGCGGTGTTGAATAATTATTAAGAGATTTTTTTAAGATGGAGAAAGGAACTATTCGATAAGAGG
>JABUQX010066633.1:0-10000 GCA_015478945.1 Trachelipus rathkii | reverse complement strand
CATATAGTTAAACCGACGGAGATGAGGAGTGTCAATATTAGTAACTTCTACTATAAGGGTAAGGGGGAAAAAAAAAACGGTAACTGTAAGTAGTATAGGGTAATTAGTTTATTGAGTGTTGTTAGGGGAAGTAATATGTTGATCATTATTGGCTCGCACACGAGATTGCGACGCCCACCCTTCGCACCCATAGAAAGATAGAGAAAAGAACTGAATCTTGTCAGGGAACACATTTGCGTTTAGAGTGTTAGATGGATGGTGTGGATCAAGCTGTACATTATAAACAATGATTGGATAGATGACGGGAGGAAGAAGAATTAAATTGTATTTGGACTTTATGAATTTGCACGCAGGCGTATATCTAGGAGTTTAAATAGGGAATCTATGGCAGGTTTGGTGGTATACGGTGTTCGTCTAAGGTGGAAATAGAATCAAAAGTATGTATGACGATAGTTCAGCGTGTGGTAAGAATAAATACGAAAGTGGATACTTTAATAGTCTTAATAACGCGGAGTGGAGAACAGGTGTCGTGTTGGTAGTGTCTCCTTAGCAATCCACTTCATGTATATGGATGAGGTTATGAAAGAATTAGAGGTAAGGGTGACAGAAGGATAGAGTTAGAATGATGGAGAGACATGGCATGAGAGTGGAGGAGTCCCTACCTATTATATGAGGATGATTTTGGTTTTGTGTGGCGAATCTGAGAGAGTACTTAGAGGACTAGTCAGGAGAGATTGGATATAGGGTGCTGAAAAGAAAGGTTTGAAAGTTAAACGTAGATAAGAGTTAAAGGTTATGGTTCGTCGACAGTCTGACGGACAGAACCTCAGTGTGAAAAGATCTATGTTAGATGGTGAGCAAGCTGGAACAAGTGTGGGCGCGAAATATCTTTTAGGGGGGGGGGCGGGGGATATATGTTGAATGAAAAGCGGACGGATGAATGCAGCGTGTAGTAGGAAAATTGTGATTGTCAATGGCACTAAGGTGGCTGGTGGCAAGTTAAATCGTGGTCGAGAATGATTAAGGGACTAAGTGCTGAGATGTGGTGCTAGGGTTCATTACCATGAGGTATGTTGTTTAACCCGCCATTATGCTATAGCTAGTGGGACGTAGGGTCCTGGGAATATGAGGTATAGATCTCAAGTATTCAATGTGTTCAGAATGGACAATCTTAGTGGCGTGTTAGGTGTGAAAAGAAATGATAAATGAGGAAGGGACATATTAAGAAGTTGATTTTGTAGGACATAAAATGGCCAGAGATTTGCTGGTACAGATGACGCACAATAAATAGAAGATAACGCTCAGATGCGATATAGAAGTCACTATGGACAACGCATCGCGCACTGCAGAACCACAACCCAAAAAAACCGCTCGCTCTCAACCAGGATGATAATCAACCTCGAGCTAGTAAAGCTTCGACCCCCGACGGAAACTCAATGGGACGACCAGAAGAAAAAAAGTGGAATGAGTCAGAAAGGAAAATGCCTGGAAGAGAGAATTGTGGCTTGGCAGAGGCAGGAAGAAAGGTACACAACAGGAGTGAATGGTGGGTGTTGTCAGAAGGAAAGGCTCCATACGTCGATACGACGGATTTTTACGAAATCATATATCAACCCCACATGACGAAACTGAGGTCAAAGTAGAAGTTCCCCACACTCGAACAAGCCTGCACGCAGTCACTAGGGTAGAGCATCCATTTTATAAACACTGACTACTTCGCACGAGTTCGTCACTAATTTTGGTATAATCGTCAACACACAAAACAAGGGGACACAAAACGTAACGCTGGGATTTTTCTCTACCTCTGCTCTCCATATTCATCTCTATTACTTTATGTTTCCGGCTATATGTTACGGAACCTTGGCCTCAGTATTTGGGGAGACTAAGCATGGGTCGCGTAAGGTGCAACATACGAATAAGACTGACACTGCACTTATAAAAACAACCACATAAACTATATACTAACTCTATACTCACTAATATACTATATACTAATTATATAAATAAAAATAAATATCATATAACTAATAACAATTATATATTACATAATATTATATACTATACTACATACATACAAAAAAAAAACACCCTCACACAAATATAAACCTATATATATATATTAAAACCTACCATAAATATAATGCAACACGTTCTCTAATAAACACACAACAAACAAGCTATAAATGATACTCTGATAAATTCCATCCAACCATGTACTCTGTACTCAAACTGTACATATAGTATATGCAAACCAATCTCATCAGGAAAACAATACTATGACCCTTACTTGTACTGACAATTCTAGACAGCTAATACAAGATAAATTTTGAAAAAATGTCACTTGAACCAAACCCTCACTCACTCACTAAAAACTAACTATAAAATCATCAATATACAAATCAACTCACACAACCTATCACATACCATACACTAAACAAATCTACCTAATAACCTTAATAACTAATCAAAATATATTATATATATATAATATATATATAATATAATATACTATACTTATAATACATATCACACCGCCAAATATAACTACTATATAATATAACACTAACATACTATACTTACAACCTATATATATATATATATATAACTCAATACATAACTAACAACACCAAACAACCTCAAATCATCCAAATATACACCCATAAACTACACCACAATATCAGGCTTGGTGCGGGGTGACTCCCTCGCGAACACTTTAGGCCACTCAATAATAATCTACATACAGACTTTCCTCCAAATCGAAACACTTTTTGAAACCAACAAAAACACAACACACACGAAGCTATTTCATTTATTTAACTCAGAACATCTCCCAAAACCCGAGCACGCCCCCTCATAGTAGGCAATAAGCACACAAAAAAATATCATGTATAATTCTAATAATAAAAGTTTTATTAAAGTTTTAATCAAAATACTTAAGCAGCCTGACCTCGGAGGGGTGAATCGGACCACATTGAGGGGTGAATCGGACATCTGTGTTAATTCCTCTTTTATGACACTATAAAACCTCAGTAACATACTTCCCCTACCTGTGTCATGAACTTCTCGAAGACAAAATGGTCACCGTTATAAGTTTTAATAATTCGTAAATAATAATAAAAATGTCAATAATAGATAATAAAATAAGAAGTTTAAAATAAGTTGAGATAGATTCACCCTTCTCTGCTCAAAAATTTTGACATTTTTGAATTCGGTTTTTTTTTTTTATATAAATTTCATTTTTTTCTTCTTTAATTTTCACTTAAATATTACAGTAACTACGTTTATATATATTTCACAATTAAATTGGAACCTTGAAATAAAAATGTCCACAATCATACGTCAAAATGACCGACAACACAACACCAACATGAAGCTAAGACGTACCAGCACTCTCAAACCACCCCCCCCACCACTCAATATAATTATACGGCGGGGTGCAATGCGAGCCAAAGTTACAGGCCACCACGTGACCTCATATACACCTTAGCCAACCGGGAACAAAACTTTTTCTTTGTATTGATCTAAAATATTAGCGTATTATAATAATACAATCGGCAGAGCAACAAAAATGGCAAGCAACTAACAAGGCCTACAGGAATAAACGGTACACATTCACCGCCTACATTTTATTAACAAAGTTCCAAAACAAAAAACTATTATATCTACAACAAGTGACAAACACTATATTAAAAATCCATAGACACGGGCATTTTGTACCCTAATTTGTACAAATTCTTATAACCACATCACACAAAAACTTTCTAGAACTTAAGATGATCTAAATAAACATACACATGATAAAGTCACTACCATCAAACCCGGAATGGTAAATAATGGGCGAAATATATTATATCTCTTCTATCTTGTATATAATCTTATAATATATTTAAATTACTCCAGAAGTGGACCGAATCACCACTAGCTTAAAAAGGCGGGGCCCGCGTCACCCCGGCCGACGCCTATATACTATTTATATTTTTTTTTTATTTTTACCATTATTGAATTTTTTTATATTTGTAACTATAAAAAATTCAACTTTTTTTTTCTTTTAACTGTTTGGTATATTTAATTTATTTGTTGATAATTGAAAGAAAATTTTTATTAGCGATATATAAATAATCAGAAAAAATAAAAACATCAATAGTTGTATCCCTACAAAAGAGAAAAAAAAATGAAATTAGCTAACTTTTTTTTTTTTTTTTTAAATTTTATTAAACACATATATATTTAAAATGTATACTAATTGTTAAAAAACTTAAAAGAATTTTTTTTATACCATATTTGTAAATTAAAAGTATTGTTTTTAATACAAGAGTTGTGTAATACTTTCTCAAATTAGCTACAGTATATAATTACCCAATATTTTTAATAGTTGATTTCTGGTGAGTCAGTCTATAAGCCAGCCAATACATAGATAACATGATTAAATTTTATATATATATATATATATATATATATATATATATATATAATGTATATACAATTATATATATATACTAACCTACATCATAAATCTATATATATATATATATATATATATATATATATATATATATGGGTCATTCCATGCAAAATCACCCAAAATTTGGGGGGAAATTCTTGACGTTCGATTTTCAGGAAATTTTAAATCCCCAGAGATCTTGAGAAAATTATTATGGTCTTTATCCCAGGTTCATAGCTCAAACGGTTCTGGAGATACAAGTCATGAAACTGTCAAAAAGTTCATTTTTCAGATGTCAAGGCAAACTTTGAAGTTCATTATCTCAGCTTCTGCTACACCTATAATAAAGATATCCATACCATTTTAAACCCCTTGAATAGATTTAAAACTTTGATTATATAAAGTTTTAGGTCAGTTAAGAATAAAATTTTGATCTTGACTTTTGGTATCAAAAAATGGCCACTTGATTTTGATCAAATTGGACTCATAAATTGGTTAGCCTTTTGACACAAAATATACCAAATTTTAGAGGGGTTGCTAGTTAACAATCCAAGTTGCTAGCAATTTACTTAGACATTGTATTAGTAAAAAATCATATTTTGTCACAAATGTCACTTTTAGCTAACAACAATTTCAGATGTAATACTTTATTAGAACATTAGAAATATAGAGACAGTAAGGAGCCACATGGGCCTATCGAGACTGTCCAGTTCAGACTCACTAAGACAAACATGCGCTCTAAACTTATCTACCCTTCTATGAAATAATAGAATATTATATATATATATAATACTAGACTAAAAATTAATTAGATAATATATATATACTCATATATAAATATACTAACTACAGCTATATATATACTTATATAGTTTATATATATATATCATCTATACTAGTAGACAAAAATAAGCATACAGATATCAAATATGGGACGATTATGATTATTGTAAATTATGACCGAGGGACATATGATTAAATTGAAAAAACACTTTCATTTATCCTTATTTCTCTCTCTCTCTCCTCTCTTCTCAATATATCATATATAAAATTATATATATATATATATATATATATAATAATATATATATTACTATACTATACTATCATATATATAATCTATATGATATAGTACTTATAGTATATAGTATCATACCTCTATACATCTTAGAACAACCCAGAAGAGCTTTCGCCCTGCAGTGTCGGAGTCCCAGCGATCTTCTCCTATCTTGGCCCTAAAACTCACAACCCTAGAACTCTCCAGAAAGCCATATTTCTCGGTGCAACGGTTTTGATGCCAGTCCTCGATCCGTTAAGCCCACGTTCTCAGGTCAGGTTGTTATATCGCCCACTTTCAGTTTAGAACTAGCATCTTCTCCCATTAGCGCCTCAACAACACCCAATGCGTCCTTCTAGAGCTCTCCACAGGCAGCATTGCTTATAGGTTCACATAAGCATACCAACGTCGGTCCAAGGAGTCAATGCAAGCCAAAAAGGAAAGGACCCGACGGTCTGCCTCTAGCCCTGCTCGTCCATACTAACATGCGAAGAAATCTTCAATAAGGCGATTTGACAAGACGATAACACTCCAATCATTAATCTTCATCCGTTGATCGATCATATAATTATTATAGGGCAATGTAAACTTCTTTTTATTCTTTCACCTGGTGACTTTTGCGCGGAATTCGACTTATCGTACCATTTTCGACGCAAATATTCACTTAGAAGTAGGATGTAATTATTTTTATATAAAAAATTATAACATTTAAAAGAACTATTCCCAAATTATTTCCCCTCTTTCACAGAATATTTTAGTGAAAATCATTTTCAGTACCTATATATACATAAAATAATATATAGCATATATTATAGATATATATATATATATATTATAATATATACTATATAGAATATATATATATATGCTATACTTACTATACATACCTATACTTCTGCCCCTGCCCCCTTAATTGAGGGCCACAACTGTTTTACTTCCAGCGACAGCCGAGTAAGCCTGCCGCCTTCTGTGCGGTCACACAGTCATGGAAGAGGTTATAGAGAAAACGGTGCGGGGCGATCGAAGAGCAGCGGCGCACCATCGCAAGAAACGGTGCTCTATTGTGTCTTGGGCATAGTGACATCTAGTGCAAGTGGGAGGTGATGCTTGTCTAGTTTGAATCTGCTATTCTATAATGCATGAGCCCCGGTTGGTGACCTGAAATCTGCCTGCACCCGCCACCGCTCGGAGTGAAGCAGAGGTCGATTTGCCTCTGCCTGGGACACGCGTATTCATCCTCTAGGGGAGAGTTTTGGAGCGGGGGTGTTTAGTAAATTGTTATTTGGGGCAGGTTTAGCAGGTATGTGCTGGTTAAATGTGTATGGATATGTGTAATCCAGGACCTATTGGGAGGGGGGTTGTTGCATTATGTTGTATGATGTTGTAATCAGAATTGAGCTGAGTGAAGAAGGGGGGGATTATTTAGTCTATTGTCGGTGAGTGGGAGACAAGAAGAACAAGAGGAAGAGGAGAAGAAAGGAAGGATCGAACAAGAAAAAAAAAAAAAGAGGGGAAACGGAAAGACGAGAGACCGGTAAGAAGCAGACGAAGAAAGGAGAGAGAATTTGGTGCACAGGGTGGATGAGATGCGATTACGTGTTTTCTAGGTGAGCACCAATGGAGTCCCACCCATCTCCAAGTGTTTTGGAGATGGAGAGGATGGAAGTTCATCGTGTAGATGTTGGGATCCTGGGCGTGGTTTCTTGTGCAGCCTGTGATAATTCTGAGGGCTGTATTTAAGGAGCAATTTAGTAATTATGTGTGGTTCGATTTGAGACGTGCTGGGATACCATGCTGGGAGCACTAAGTTAAAGTTGTCCGAGGAGTTGGTTGATAAGTGGTGTTGAGTGGTGGTGTTTTCCTGTCGCCCGGGAAGTGCTGTGTTGAGAGGAGGGTTCGGATGAGTGTTTAGTTTTCGAATCTGGGTTGAGTGAAGTGATTTGGTCGATTGTGCGGGGGGAAACGTCATGTGTGTGTCATAGGAAAGTCCTACTTATTATTGGGGTTTTGTTTTAACGGATAGGGGGTCTAAAGTTCCGTATCAGCGTGCCAATCGCCCCCCAGACCAACACATATAACCATAATAAACTCTAAAACATTATCAGGATGGAGGCGAGATTGGTGACGCCGTCAGTGGTTAAAAGGCTGATGGAGGATTTAAGGGGCCATGCTGTCCATTCTGTTGGAGCTTAACCAATTTTCTAACAGACGTAAATATTCTTTTCTTATTGGGTATGTTGTGCTGGCTATGTTTACGTCAGGGTGTTGGGAAATAGAACTGATGTCGTCTGCGTAAGCTTATCCTTAAGATTTGGTGATTGGTGGCGTCTGGGGTAAAAGGACAACGCGTAATCTGCTGTGAAAAAGGTTAAACAAAAATGGAGAGAGAATGGCCGTTTTTCTTGATGATCGTTTTTCTTGTTGATAGAATGGGAGGTTATTTTTATTAAGACCTTAGCGAAACGGTTGGTGAGGAAAATTGGAGAGCCATTTTGTCATTATTTCTAAGGAGGGATAACAAAGACGGGGTAGGATATTTTTGAATAAGGATATGTGTGGGCCGGTATCGAATGCTTTATTTGTGTCTATTGCAGTGAGTATAGATCTATGGGAAGGGGATTGGTTGAAGCCATTTAATGATGTGTTGTGTGAGTGAGGGGAGGGCTGTAGAGTGAGTGGTTGGTTTTGAATCCGTGTTGAAATCTGGGAGAGTAATGGGGTTGGAAATTTGTTTAGAATTAATTTCTCTAGCAGTTTACTAATGGAGCAAAGCAGAGAGATTGGGCGGTAGGAGGAGGGGGAGTTAGGGTCTTTTTTTGGTTTGAGTTTTGGAATTATGAATGCTTGCTTCCAGATTGGGGTATGTAGTTGAGCTGCCATGATTTATTAAAGATTTCTTTGATTAGGAGAATTGTTTTTTACTCCAAGGTGTTTTAAGTGTAGGTTGGATATGGAGTCTGGACCTGTCGCCTGTCCTGAATTATAGTTGAGAGTTTTAAATGCGCAGCTTCTATTGTCAATGTGGTTCGTGAATGGGGGCAAATCCTTCACACGAACACGTGCCGCAAATCAGACGTATAAACAACTATCTGTAATCGCACACATCTACCTCAGCCAGCACCACCTTCTTCACTAAACACTCAGCACCAATAATATGAGGGTGTGGCTCTAATTGGAGTTTCCTGAGTTGTTTGTTTATTTTCCCTGTTAATCAGGGTGGGTATGGTTTTCGAGAGATTTTGGGCATAGTGTATTAGCGAGACATGTCTGATTGTCTGTGTTGGGAAAGGGAGGGAGTTGTTGGTCAAAGATGGGATATCGGTTGGCATTGGTGGGGAGGTATATTTGAGAGTTGGTTTAAATTTTTTAATGACTTGCCAGATTTTCTTATTTTCTAAGCGTGAGATGTTATGTTGTAAGTATTCTTTGAAAACGTATTGGGTAGCCTGTTGGTGGTTATGCAGGTTGGATATTTGAGTGTTTACGGTTTGTTATTTACGTTAGCAAATGAGTGGATGTACGGGTACTTGAGTTATCGAAGGGACAAACACTGATCGGGACCCACTCGTGGATGCTGCTCGCGATTGTACACAACATCCTGTACCACCTACTCACGCCAGCAAGACGAGGCCGACAGACCCGAGGGAGCAGGCACCAGGCATTTCTTTGTTTAATGAGTTGGTTGATCTCAGGGGTGAGTTTGGGGTTGTATGATTTCCTGTGGCCTTTGGCGATACTATAGAGGTTTGCTGACTTTAAATGATGTATTGTTTAAGTGAATAATGAGCGTGTGTAGGGAAGTTGCTGTCGTGGGATGGTATTGCGGTTAATAATGGAGTTATCTATGGTTATAAACCGCGGGCCCAGTTTGCCTTTTTTTAGTTAGTGTACTGTAGGAGTCTTTTTTTGTGCGGGTTGATGAGGAGTTTAGAGAAATAAGAATAGAAAGGTTGGTCCGATTGTAAGTCAGTAACAGTGTCCCAGGTTAGTAGGGGATATGAGAGATACATTGGGAAATATATATTATATATATATATATATTATATAAGTATATACTATATATATATATATATATATAATATAGATATATATATATATAATAATAATATACATAATATCATATAATAAATATACTATATATATATCATTAGGGTGACCGCAGTGATGGGGGAGAAAATTATTTCCCAATTTTGTCAATGGGAACCCCACAAAAACGGGATCAGTCTTTTGCAGATTTTTCGATAGCCAAAGTTTGAGACGATTGGAGTATATTAACCCGTGCCACTGGCCATTCAAAGTTTCAAATAAAACTAGAGGTGTACCCGGAATTCCGGCCAGAACCTGGCGGCCATTTTAAAGAAGTTTGGAATTTTTTGAAAAATTCCGGTTCGGAAACCAGAATTACATAATTTGCCTTCTGCAGAAAACAATTTTATGCTGGAAGAGATTTATTTTATATAACCCATCGCCCATCATTTTATCAAAAAATTAAAGTAGACGAT